>JAHIAM010000786.1:0-86628 GCA_021605205.1 Aegilops longissima
TACTTTGCATGTTTAACCTCTAAAATATGCTTTAGGTCAGATCTGTTCCAAATCCATAATTTGCACATGGGGATTTTCCGAATTTGTTGTTGTTGTTTCGGCCTCATTTAAACTTGCCTAGATAGGTAGTTTGATATGCTTCACCCTCTTGCCATGTTTAACAACCTTTAATATTGTTGAGTACCTAATGGAGAGAACTAAATAATTGTTGTGGTGTTTTGTCAATATGCAACCCGTTGCATATTGAGCTCCATAATTGTAGGATTGTTTGTGCATATTGCCATGCCATGCCTCATTAAACGGACATGCATCATACTTGATTGTGCATCATGCCATGTTTATGTGTTGGTTGTTTACTATGTGGTTTGCTTCTTTCGGTTTGCTTCTCTCGTTAGCGGTTTCGTTCGGAGTTGTGAGGATTCATTCGACTTCGTCCGTTTGTCTTCTTCATGGATTCGTTCTTCTTCCTTGCGGGATTTCAGGCAAGATGACCATACCCTCGAAATCACTTCTATCTTTGCTTGCTAGTTGCTGCTCTTTTGCTATGCCTATGCTGCGATGCCTACCACTTGCTATATCATGCCACTCATGTTGCCATGTCAAACCTCTAACCATCCTTTCCTAGCAAACCGTTGTTTGGCTATGTTACCCTTTGCTCAGCCCTCTTATAGCGTTGTTAGTTGCGGTGAAGATGAAGTTTGTTCCTTGTTGGAACATGGAGATGTTGTTCCTTGTTGGAACATGTTTACTTGTTGGATATCACAATATATCTTATTTAATTAATGCATCTATATACTTGGTAAAGGGTGGAAGGCTGGCCTTATGCAGTGTTTTGTTCCTCTTGCCGCCTAGTTTCCGTCATATCGGTGTTATGTTCCGGATTTTGCGTCCCTAACGGTCGGGTGATTTATGGGACCCCCTTGACGTTCGCTTTGAATAAGACTTTTCAAGGCCCAACATTGGTTTTACCATTTGCCTCACCTATGCCCTTTTCCCTTGGGTTTGGAGCCGGGTCATCTTTATTTAGCCCCGGGCGGTTCTCCTTTAGTCTTGGTCCAAACCGGCGATGTCCGGCGCCTGACAACCAGGGGTTTATGAACGCGTCGGCTCATCCGGTGTGCCACGAGACGAGATATGTGCAGCTCCTATCGAGGTTTGTCGGCACATCCGGGCTTTCTGGTCTTGTTTTATTGCTGTGAAATGTCTTGTGGCGGGATTCGAGACTGATCGGGTCTTCCGGGGAAGAATATCCCGTTGATCGCGAGAGCTTATCATGGGCTAAGTTGGGACACCCTGCGGGTTTGAACTTTGGCCGTGCCAGCGGTTATGTGGCAGATGGGAATTTGTTAATGTCGGTTGTAGAAAACCGAAGTTGATCTTAATTAAAATACACCAACCGTGTGCGTAACGTGAGTGTCTCTTTTGGGGTTGATCGAGAGGAGAACACGGTTTAAGGTTATGTCGGCGTAAGTAGGGTTCAGGATCACTTCTTGATCATAGTTGTTCGACCGTGCTTTGCCTCCTCTTCTCGCTCTCTTTTTAGCATGTAGCCACCATATATGCTGAGTAAACGCTGCAGCTCCACCTCACTACCTGTCCTACCTTTAAGCTTAAATAGTCTTGATCTCGCGGGTGTGAGATTCTGAGTCCCGTGACTCAGATACTTCAAAACCAGTTTGCGGTGTCGATGAAACCGTCTGGGGTGATGGACGAGCTCAAGGAAAAGCTGATGAAGATCTTGTTCATTGTGTTGTTTCGTTTGGTGATCGATAGTGGAGCCAGTTGGAACGATCGAGAATGCGTAGCATTTGGGGTAGTCTTCTTTTATTTTGGTTCCGTAGTCGGACCTTGATTGTATCTGTATGATGTAATGTTTTACCCATGTATTGTGTGAAGTGGCGATTGTAAGCCAACTATGTATCTCTTTCCCTTATGTATTACATGGGTTGTGTGAAGATTACCTCACTTGCGACATTGCTTTCAATGCGGTTATGCCTCTAAGTCGTGCTTCGACCGTGGAGATATAACCCATGTCGAGGCGTTCAAGTTGGTATCGAGCCTTCCCGACTTAAGGCCCCCTTGATTGTTCTTTGGCGTTGTTGAGTCTAGAATGGAAAATGTTTTGAGTCTTAGGATTATATATAGAGATTCTTTTTACTCCTCGGTCCTTCGTCGCTCGGTGAGGTATCTGACGTAGAGTTTTGACTTTTCTCTCCTCAAATTTCACTAAATTTTTTAGGATCACGTGGGTATCTTGGAATCGTTAGATGGTTTTGTGGCGAGAACATTGTTCTTGGTGCCTCGACATTTAGGGGTTGTGGCGGTGTCGGGAGTTGAGCTCCGGTGTTGTCGTCACAATTTTATCGTTCACGATTGGAATACTGAGTTTTTACGACATCGAAATCTCTTTTACAGTTGTTGGTGAGATAACCACGATAGCGATCTTGTGGCGAGTCGGGAGATATTACCATGACTTCGTATACGGATGTTTTGAAGGTGAGGTACCACGATTTCGAGATTTCTTGGTTATGTGTTGTGGATGGATCTGGTGGATCTAGGTATTGTTAGTTTGGGTGATATATTTTGTGTCCTGTATCCCCAACACAGTTGCATAACGAAAGTTTGGAGTTTATAGGTGGTAATTCTAGTAGCTTGAGTATCTTTCCGGCGGATGTATGATTGGAGATTGGGGTTCAACGTCTAGTGGTCCGCCCATTCCGAGTCGATTCGGTGGTCGCGAGGCGTCTTAAAGAATCCTTGGCTATGCTGATTGGGGATGTCTTGTTTGTCATTATTGGCGTCCGCTATCGTCGTGTCGTGTGGGCCCCCCACAACACTTTGGCGAAATCTCTATCATGTGTTTGTTCGGCTCATTCTTGAAGCCAATCCTTTGTTTTGTTTTTGTTGTGGTATTCAAGTTGCTTCAATGCAAGTGTTGATTCCATACCTCATTCTAAATGGTGTTCTCATATTGCTATGTGAATACTAATCCTTCTTGATCAGAGCTTGTCATGTAAATTCTTTTCTCAACGGTGCTTCTCTTCAAGTGGATTCGATCATTTCAACATTTGCGAGATCAATTCTAAGCTTTTTCTCAAATTGTTCGTTTCATCCGACCTAAGTTGTTTTGATTTCCGCCCTCCACCCTTTTCTTCAAGGACTCAGATTTCTTAATCAAGTAGCCATTTTTTGGTGAAGTTTCTTCATGCTTTTCCTTTAATGTTTTATCGGTGATTTCTCATGAAGGCTAAAGGCTTTAACCTTATCATTGTTCCATTCTAATTTTCTTCTCCGATGGATTTAAGTCAAGTTTTCGGTGTTGATCATATTCTTTTCATCGTTTCAAATGCTTTCTCATCGGTGCATCTCTTAATCATCCACTTCTCGCTATTCAATTGTTAGGAGTGTTGAAGATATCTCGGAAGATTCGTGTTTCCATTCTTAATCCGTTCAAGTTATTTGAGATTGTTATCTCATTCAAGCCATTTAATTCTACGGTGCAATATCTATTTCAAGCAATTGTTCAGGTGGTTCTTTTGAGTGGGCCCTAACCCGGTTTTTCGAGGATCTTACGACTCTTCTTGTTGGTTCAATCTTTCAATTTTCATTCGGATGCTTCAATAATTCATGGTGATGTTTCTAGTCGTCATTCGAATTTTAAGACCGAAGAAGAGTTTCTCTTTAATATTGCTCCATTCTCTTCAAGATTCATGGTTCTACGATGCCATCCTCTCATAATTGTCTTGATTGTGAGAATTCTTTTCATCCACCGGAGCATTTCAGGAGTCTTTTAGTTTGATTCAGCCCATCATCTCAAATTATTCATTCAAGCATTCAACTCTTGTTTTCCAAATCTCACGGTGAATCGTCAAATATCCTCTAATCAGTTCATGATCTCTTCATTCTAATGTATCTAAATTTTGTCAAGCATCTTTATTAGTTTCCAATTCTTCACGGTGAATTGTGCCTTTGCTACTTTCTTTTTCAATTCTTCGGTGGTTTGTTCAATTTCACTTCCTTCTTTGTCATATCAATTTATTCGTTGTTTCAATCCCACGGTGGTTCCATCAATACCTTCTCAAGTTTTCGCCATATCTATCTTAATCTTTTCTCACGAGAATAAGTAGTATGCCAAATCCATTGCTTGTCATCAATTTAATTGGTGAAGGATCAGCATAATGTAATTCTTATTCTTGTTCCATCGAGTAGTGCAATTCCTTATTCAGGAGGTTCATCAAAATTCTTGATTTCATTTATTCATTTTCTTTCCGGGTTCCAAGTTTTCTCGGTTATATCATTTCAAAGCTTCATCTTATCACGCAGAAGCTTCACCTTGTGTTTTCAACTTCTCTTTCTTTCTATCACCCTTTTGTTTACGGAGTTCTTCATGGAGGCTCTACATGATGGTTAATCAAGGATTCTTTTCATTCTTCAATTGTTCTTCAAGTTTCTCTCGGAGTTAAGATCCGTCAAGCTATACTCTAAAATAAGCATGGTGCTCAACACATGTCTTGTTTGAGTTTCAATATTCTTCTTCTACATTCCAAAGTGCAATTCGTTCTACCTTATCATTTGAGGTGGTGTTATGTCATTCTCGACAATTTGAGTTAGTGTTTCATGGTTCACATGTTGTCAAGAATGAGGTATTTTAAATCCATCAATCTCTTCATTGGAGTTGTCTTGGGCTATATTTCACCTAAAGCTTTCCCTAAGGATTGTTGCTAATTATGGTGCTTATTAAAGGACCTAAGTTCTTCATTGTCCTCCCGGTGATATAAGTTTCGTCTCCTTGTTGATATCAATCCAATCAATTGTTTAGTTGGTGGCAGAATTTCACCTCGTTTTGTAAAGATCATGTTCTTTTCTTGCATTATCCTTTTAACTTGGAGGTTGTGTCATCTCTTCAAGTTCTTTTCTTCTTATCGAGTTTTCCTCCTTCTTTTTTAGTCAGTGCTGCCCAAATTTTATCAATCTTATTCCTAGCCTATCTAGTTTTTCTTGGAGTGGTTTCAATATTTATCTTATCACTAAACCTCTTGTTTTTAATCGTATCCTTGTTCCTCTTTTCTAACAGAGTGTTTTCAACTTTCTTCATCTTCGTTGTTTTCTTTCTTTCATTTTGTTCAACCTCTCAAGGTTCTTTGGTTTCACTTTCGTTTGTCGAAGAAGCAACTTTGTTTACCTCTTCCTCTTCCTTTTCTCGGTGCCATCCTAGATCTCGGGGCGAGATCCTCTAAATAGTGGTGGAGTGTTGTGGCGCCCAAGACCGGGCTTGATTGCCTTCGGGGTTTCGAGTTTTGTCGTGTGGTTTGTTTTGTTTTTGCATTGCATCATGTCATCATGCCATCATGCCATTTAATTTTAAAACTCTTCTAAATAAATGGTATGGATTTTTCGATCCATTTAAATGAGGAATTCACATGGTGTTTTCTCTTTATAACATATCCTCCCAATATTTTGGAGCTATATTAAATATCCATTAATTTGGAATCATCATAACACACTTGCAAAAATCCCAATGCCTTTCATTATTTCTACTCTTGGCCTCTAACTTTGTCTTGTCCTTTCATCATTTTAGGAGATCACCAAAATCCTCGGGTCATTTTGTTTAATTCCTCACATTTTGTGGTCAGGAAGTATCATCATAAATCCTTTCCCCTCTCTTTCTCTTTTTCTGCTAAAGTATATATATTAGAGAGAGAGGAGCAAAGCCAAACAGCCAGGCCTTTCTCCTCCGACCCAGCCCGGCCTCTAAGGCCCAGCCTTTCTTCTCCTCTTGGCCTCCCTAGGCCCTGCCAAAACCCCAAGCGGCCCTTCCTAACCCTAGGCGCCCGGGCCCAGCCTCCCCTCGATCCTCTGCTCGATCCCTCCTCCAGTGCCGTCGTCTCCTCGATCCTGCTCGTGGCCTCGTCCCCAACTTCGCCATCCCCCCCCGCGCGCCCTTGCAGCCCTCTCCTCGCACCTTCCCTCGTCGCCTCCTCCCTCCGCTGTCGTGAGGCCGTCCGAGCCCGTGCCTGCCTCGACCCTGCGCCACCTCTCGTCCCGCACCTCCTCCTGCGGCCTCCTCCTGCCACCTCCGCTCCACCTCCTGCCCGTGCCGCCTCCCTCCGTCGTCCTCCACGCACGCTGGCGCCGCCTCGCCTCCATGGCAGCAACCCAGGCAAGGCCCCTGACCCCAGATCTCGCCGCCCTGGACCCGTTCCACGCCCGCTGGTGCCCGTCTGCTTGCCCTTGACTCTCCATCGCGCCCGGCGAAACCCCTGCGTCTACCTCGCGGTCTTCTCCTCTCGTCTCTGTCCTCGGCGTCCGGGCCGCCCGTCCACCAGCCGTCCCTCGCCTCCCCATCGTGCTACATCACGGAGTTTGCGGCGCCCGCGTTGCCCTCCTGCCTCCGCCGTCCTTGTTTAGGCGGGAAGAGCGCTGCTGTCCTGCCTTGTTGACCACCCGAACCGCCAATCGCTGCCTCTTTGCATCTGCTTGTTTCTTGCCGTGGGCGCTGAAACCTGAAATCAATCAGCGTCGTACCGGCGGCGATGAGCGTTTTGGATCGCCAAGTCAAGACCGCACGGACCGCCGTCTCACGGATCGTCAAGACCATCTCGGTTTTGCGAGTACCTCGCCCGAACGGAAGCATGAAAGTACCGACACGGGGTTCCGTCAGTTAGTCTACAGGAGCGACTACATCCGAGGTGGATGCGACAAGTACCCTCTGGCGCGAAGGCGTCAAGTCCGTTTCGGGATTCTTCAAGTACCACTACGTGTCGTCGGAAGCGCCAAGTACCACTCGACCCGGCGACCACCCGGCGGAAGCGACAAGTACCCGATGACCGTGTACCACTAATCGACCCTCGAAGACCCGTGGACCCCGAACATCCACGGGACATAACAACTACTTCGATGATGAGATGTACCACTACCATGAGCGTGAAAACTTCCTCTCGAGCGTGTACCACTACTTCCCTCGGCGATCATCGCCGAGCGACTACTTCCTCTACTTCCCTCGGCGACCGTGAGCGACTCCTTCCCTCTCGTAACTCGACCCGTCCCGTTTGAGCGTTCGGAGGTATAACCCGTGGCGACCGCCGTGATCGAATCATCCTTGCGATGCCCCTCTTTTGCCATTCTACCGTTCCGTGGGAACCGAATCGGGATCACCCCACCATCCTCGCATGACTCGCTTCCGTCCGCTTTCCTTTGCACCGATATCTCAATGAGTTATCGAACCCGATATATTGCGTGGCACCATTTTGGATTCGTTGCCGTGGCACCCTTTCTTCCTGCGGTGACATAATGCTTCATATCATGCTCTTGTTAACGTTTTCGTAAATTGCATAAACTTGCACATGTCATCCATCATGATAACAACATTTAATTGTTTAATAATTGTTGTTTGCATTAATTTAATTGCCATGCTAAAATGATTTATTTCATAACTTAATAACCGTAGCTCCATTTTAAATAATTTATATATGTAAATGGGGTAGAAAAACCTAGTTTAACATGGTAGCATTACTTTGCATGTTTAACAACTCTAAAATATGCTTTAGGTCAGATCTGTTCCAAATCCATAATTTGCACATGAGGATTTCGAATTTGTTGTTGTTGTTCCGGCCTCATTTAAACTTGCCTAGATAGGTAGTTTGATATGCTTCACCCTCTTGCCATGTTTAACAACCTTTAATATTGTTGAGTACCTAATGGAGAACTAAATAATTGTTGTGTGTGTTTGTCAATATGCAACCGTTGCATATTGAGCTCCTAATTGTAGGATTGTTTGTGCATATTGCCATGCCATGCCTCATTAAACCGGACATGCATCATACTTGATTGTGCATCATGCCATGTTTATGTGTTGGTTGTTTACTATGTGGTTTGCTTCTTTCGGTTTGCTTCTCTCGTTAACCGGTTTCGTTCGGAGTTGTGAGGATTCATTCGACTTCGTCCGTTGTCTTCTTCATGGATTCGTTCTTCTTCCTTGCGGGATTTCAGGCAAGATGACCATACCCTCGAAATCACTTCTATCTTTGCGCTAGTTGCTCGCTCTTTTGCTATGCCTATGCTTTGATGCCTACCACTTGCTATATCATGCCACTCATGTTGCCATGTCAAACCTCTAACCATCCTTTCCTAGCAAACCGTTGTTTGGCTATGTTACGCTTTGCTCAGCCCTCTTATAGCGTTGTTAGTTGCGGTGAAGATGAAGTTTGTTCCTTGTTGGAACATGGAGATGTTGTTCCTTGTTGGAACATGTTTACTTGTTGGGATATCACAATATATCTTATTTAATTAATGCATCTATATACTTGGTAAAGGGTGGAAGCTCGGCCTTATGCACAGTGTTTTGTTCCACTCTTGCCGCCCTAGTTTCCGTCATATCGGTGTTATGTTCCCAGTTTTTGCGTCCCTACTTGGTCGGGTGATTTATGGGACCCCTTGACGGTTCGCTTTGAATAAGACTTTTCCGGCAAGGCCCAACATTGGTTTTACCATTTGCCTCACCTATGCCCTTTTTCCCTTGGGTTTCAGGAGCCGGGTCATCTTTATTCCCCGGGCGGTTCTCCTTTAGTCTTGGTCCAAACCGGCGATGTCCGGCGCCCCCAGGCAACGAGGGTTTATGTAACCGGCGTCGGCTCATCCGTGTGCCACAGAGACCGAGATATGTGCAGCTCCTATCGAGTTTGTCGGCACATCAAGGCTTTCTGGTCTTGTTTTATTCTGTGAAATGTCTTGTGGCAGGATTCGAGACTGATCGGGTCTTCCGGGAAAGAATATCCTTCGTTGATCGCGAGAGCTTATCATGGGCTAAGTTGGGACACCCTGCAGGGGTTTGAACTTTGAAAGCCGTGCCGCGATTATGTGGCAGATGGGAATTTGTTAATGTCGGTTGTAGAAAACCGAAGTTGATCTTAATTAAAATACACCAACCGTTATGCGTAACCGTGAGTGTCTCTTTTGGGGTTGATCGAGAGGAGAACACGGTTTAGGGTTATGTCGCGTAAGTAGGAGTTCAGGATCACTTCTTGATCATAGTTGTTCGTAGTGCTTTGCCTCCTCTTCTCGCTCTCTTTTGCATGTAGCCACCATATATGCTAGTAAACTTGCTGGCTCCACCTCACTACCTGTCCTACCTTTAAGCTTAAATAGTCTTGATCTCGCGGGTGTGAGATGCTGAGTCCGTGACTCACGAGATACTTCAAAACCAGTTTGCGGTGTCGATGAAACCGTGCGGGTGATGGACCGAGCTCAAGGAAAAGCTCGATGAAGATCTTGTTCATTGTGTTGTTTCGTTTCATTGATCATTAGTGGAGCCATTGGGACGATCGAGAATCAATGTAGCATTTGGGGTAGTCTTCTTTTATTTTGGTTCCGTAGTGGGACCTTGATTGTATCTGTGATGTAATGTTTTACCCATGTATTGTGTGAAGTGGCGATTGTAAGCCAACTGTATCTCTTTCCTTATGTATTACATGGGTTGTGTGAAGATTACCTCACTTGCGACATTGCTTTCAATGCGGTTATGCCTCTAAGTCGTGCCCGACACGTGGGAGATATAGCCGCATCGAGCGTTCGTGACGACCCAGCGCATGTGGGGCGGCGGTGACTGCGAACGGGCCTTGGCCAGTGGCCGAGCCTGGCGGGCCGCAGGTGACCCGTGGCGGTAGTGGCGTGCCACGTGGTGGCGGCCAGGCGACGAGCGTGTCGGTGGCGGCGGAGAAATCGTCTAGGGTTTCGTTGAATTCGGGAAGGATCTATATATAGAGTGAGGGAGCTAGGAGTGTCCAAATGAGGTGTAGTTTTCGCCCACGATCGTGATCGAGCGACGAGCATGGAGGGAGTTAGATGGGTTATTGGGCTGTTTGGAGGGTGTTGGGCTGCAACAAAAAGAGGCCTGGATATCACGGATAACCGTTGGAGTACCAAGCGAGTTCAAATGACCCGAAACTTGATAGGTGGTCTACGGTGGTGTACCAAGAAACTTGACAAACCTCGGTCCATTCGAGAAAGTTTAGTACGCTCATGAAAAAATGTAAAGGGGCGGCGGGGACATAGGAGTGTCGGATTGCAAAAGCGGACAGAGGGAAAATGCTCGGAATCATGAGGCAACACGTATGCAAATGAGATGCACATGATGACATGATATGAAATGCATGACAGAACAAAATGCAAAATGAAGAAAAACCCAACCACGGAGGGAATATCATATCACAATGCGAAAATGGCAAAGTTGGAGTTACAAATATGGAAAGTTACAGAAATTGTTACAACACTCCACCACTACAAGGATCTCGTCGAGATCTAGGACTGAAAAGAACTCCGGATATTCGGAGCGGAGGTGATCCTCGCGCTCGGTGGCTTCTCGGTGGAATGGTACCACTTCACTTTCAGGGTTTGATTGACTTGTTGCGAGTCTGCGCTCGGTTTCTTCAAGAATAACAGCGGGTGCTCATGATAAGAGATCTTCTTGAAGGTCAATTTCTTCAAAGTTGATAGTGCGCTCGAGGTCTTGAAGCACTTGCGGTTGTGACACGTGAAACACATCGTGCGTTAGAAGTTGGGCGAAATCTCAAGTTGATAGGCGAGATCGCCTCTTTTGCCAATGATCTTGAAAGGACCCCGTATCTAGGGCAAGATTCCTTTGATACGAGCGGCGAGTGCCTTTCATTGGAGAAGCGGAGGTAGACATGGTCTCGATTTCAAAAGCCACATCATGGTGCTTGTCATCATAATAGCTCTTGGCGGCGATTGCGGCGGCTTTGAATTCTCACGAATGACTTTGCACATTTCTTGACTTATGATCAAGTCATTGCCAAAGTTGGCGTTCACTGTCTCGGACCAATTGAGAGATCTGGCACTTTACGCCATAGAAAATTCGAATGGGGCCTTGCCGAACTTCGCTTAAGCTGTTGTTGTAGGAGAACTTCGGCATATGGAAGACAATCTTCCCATTTCATGCGAAGGAAATGGCACAAGCCACAGCATGTCTTCAAAGTTTGATTGACTCGCTCGACTTGGCCCTTGTTTGAGGATGGAAAGCTGTCTTTGAAGCGAATGTTGGTGCCCATGGCCTTCGAAAATCCCAAAACTTGGAGGTAAAGATCTTGCATGCGAAGAGATCAATTGTGGAATGCCGTGCAAGAGACAATCCACGGATGTGTATCTGCTGGCAAGCTGTTGTGATGGATTCTTTGATAGGAAGAAAATGAGCCACTTTGGTAAGCTTGTCAATGACAGCGAAGATAGCATCATTCACGCTTGGACTTAGGAAAACCAGTAACAAAGTCCATCTCGATATGATCAAACTTCCATTGCACGGAATAGCAAGAGGTTGGAGGAGACCAGCTGGTGCGTTGGTGTTACCTTTCACTCTTCTGGACATCACACTCATTCACGATTGAGCAATTTCTCGCTATTCAGGTCCACCAATCTGACTGCTTGAGGTCATGGTACATCTTCATACTTCCGGGATGAATGGATAGAAGAATTGTGTGCCTCGTTCATAATGACTTTCGTAGATCACCCTTAGGAACCACAATCCGGTCCTCGAAGAAAAGTATCTTTGTCATCAATGTGGAAGCACTTGTATTTGGAAATGCCCTTCGATACCACGTTTCACCTTTTTCACCATGGTATCTAGGAGCTGAGCCTCACAATTTGGTCTTCGTAGTAGAAGACTATGAGGTTGGCAAGAAAGCCTTGAGAACAACGAAGATTCAGCTTGCGGAGCTTCCGAGAGATCCGGTTGGAAGGGCTTGAGATTAAACTGTTGCAATAAGCCTTCTGCTCAAAGCATCTGCAATCACATTGGCCTTGCCGGAGTATATTCAATACTTGGGTTGTACTCTTGAATCATTTCGACCCATCGAGTTTGCGAGGTTGAGGTTGGGTTGAGTGAAGATATACTTGAGGCTCTTGTGATCGGTGAAAATGTCCACTTTCCTTCCCAACAAGAGATGTCTCCATGTTATCAATGCATGGACAACGCGCCAACTCAAGATCGTGAGTGGGGTATTTCTTTTAGTTGGGCTTCATCTGGCGAGGTATAGGCCACAACTCTCTTCTCTTGCATTAACATGCCGAGACCTTGAAGAGCATCCGAAGCTTGAATGGCTTGTTCATCGAGGAGGAGTTAAGGCGAGGAGCTGTGCGAGTTTCTCTTTGAGAGTATTGAAAGCAACGTCACACTCACGAGACGGACATACCACATGCTTACAGGAGGTTGGAAGAGGCTTAGCAATCTTAGAAGTTCTCAGCGAATCTTGACAATAGCTTGCAAGTCCAAAAGCTGACTGCGCTTGACATTACGAGGAGGTTCCCAATTCACAAGCTACGGACACCTTCTCGGATTAACAGCGATGCCTTGGCGGAGATGATGTGACCAAGGTAAAGAACTTCATCAAGCCAAAATTCACATTTGGAAAACTTAGCATAAATTGATACTCTACGGCTTATCGAGCACCAATGCAAATGTTTGGCATGATCCTTCTTATTCTTGGAAGACCAAAATATCATCAAGATAGACCAAGGCGAATTCATTGGTGTAGGGGTTGAAGATGAAATTCATCATTAGAAAATGTTGGAGGAGCATTGACAAGGCGAAAGGGACAATATATTCATAAGAACCAAAGCATGCGAAATGTCTTAGGAATATCTTGTTCCGCGAATCTGAATCGATGATAACCCATCTGAAGGTAAAGCTTGGAGAACACTTTAGTACCTTTGAGTTGCTCGAATAGCTCATTGATGTTGGGAAGTGGATACTTGTTCTTGATTGTCTTCTTATTCAATGGATGATAATCGGCCTTAAAGTCGGTCCGTGCCATCCTTCTTGGACAAAGAACACCACAACCCCAAGGAGATGAACTGGTCGATCAAACCCGAGCGCTCTTGTTCATCGAGCTGCTTCAATTCCTTGACTCATCAGGTCCAAGCTTGTGGGCCGCTTGCAAGGTTCCATGCGAGCTCAAGATCGATAACGAATTCAAGTCGGCGATGAGGAGGCATTCTGGAAGCTCTACGGAAAAACATCTTGGTACTCACAAATTGGAATATGAGAGCATCAAATTAGCCCTTCTCATTGAGAAAACAACAGAATGGTTTCATCGGCGGCATAGATGATCACATCATTAGAAGAGTGTCAATTTGAATTTCCACAGCAGCACAATCAAGCTGAGCTTTGTGCTGAGAAAGCGATCCATCCAAGAATAAGATCAATATCCGAGTCACCAGGACAATTGGTTTAGCGAAATCTATAGTCGCCCATCTTGATTGTGGTATCAGGAACCACCAAGCTGGAGCTCAACCGTTTGGGGAAGCTTGACATCCATGGGTTTACCCAAATGTGAAGAAGTGAATTCATGCTTGGCAGCGGTCTTGACATGAAACAATGTGATGCACGTATCAAATAAAACTTTGCGGGAATATCATTAGCGGAAGATTACCCATTATCACATCGATAGATTCCTCCGCTTGAGCTGCATTCATCATATTCACCTTGGCATGCTTTGGATTATGCTTGACCACTACATTGCTGGAAGATTTCACGGGAGGAGGCGGAAGGCGCCTTTGGTTGAAGCACTTGTTAGCATAGTGACCTTTCTGGACATTTTGTTGCAAGTCACCTCTGAGAGACGGTGATAGGAGCATTTGACCTTGGAGCAATTTGACATTACGATAGCTTTGGGTTGGGTGGGTGGGAAGATCCACGACCTGAGTTCTTCTGGCGATAAGGCTGGCCAGAATGGAGGAGGAGGAAGGTAGAACTTCTGCAGCTTAGCCACTTGAGAGGAAGAAGAGACTGAACTGCATCCTGATTCTCTTCTTAGAAGCCTCACATTTGAGCTGGGCAGCTTCTTGCTTGATGCCATGTTGTAGAATTCATCATACTTTTACGGCTCAAAAAGCCACGAGGCTAATTGCAGATCTTCTCGAGACCACCTCACGAATTGATAGATCATACTCTTTTCATCGGGGGCGCCTTGCTTAGCGAAGGCGAGTTTAGGAACTGATATTGTATTGATACACAGACATGTTGCGTTGCTTGAGATGCGGAACTCCTCCGCTTGCTCTCAACAACACTTTTGAATGTGGTGAGCTCTGAAGTATCGGTGGAACTCATCCCGGTAATTACGACGACCTCTCTGGAATCTTTGTATTGTTGGTACCACTCAGCAGCTTGGTCCTTGAGTTGAAGCAGCAAACTTGACAAAGTCCTTAGGTCGACATTGCTACATTCAAAATGTTTGCAGATGTCCACAAGCCAATCGTCGGCGTCTGTGGCCTCGACCACGAAGCGAAGACCGGCTGATTAGCGAGGAACTGATGAGGTAGCAAAGTCGGCTGGTTGTTGCCTGGCCTTGATTTCCTTGATTGCCTTGCCCTTGGAGTGCGCTCTCTTGCAAGTTGCAAAATCATCGAGCATTGGCATTGGTGGCTGCCATGATAGCTTGCCATGCCTCCGGAAGCGGAGGTGGAGGTGGAGGTTCGGCCGACTCCCATCATTGCGTTCCGGATTGAGGCGTTGGCGGAGCCATCTGAAGGGTGACATCCGTTAGCACTTTGATGACAGATAGTCAAGTTGAATCAGCGGATAGAAATTGCAACATATAGTCTTCACAATAAACATTCGAGCAGGATGAGCGAATGAATTCCAATAACATCACCGTCCATTAAGGTGAGAAGCCACTTGATTGAGTTGATGAAAAAAAAAACAAAATCATTGGAACAAATAAGTGGTAAGGATTACCCAATACATAAACCAAATATCTGCGGAAGAAATGCTAGGAGCTACTTGAATCCACCTATAAACTCGAAACTTTCGGTTATGCAATCTGGTGTTGGGGATCTGGGGACACAAAATATCACCCAAACTAACAATACCTAGATCATTTGTATCCATCCGTCAACACATAACAGAAACCGGAAATCGTGTACCTCGACCTTGAAAAGCATACATTATACGAGTCATGGCAATACTCGAGCTACGCGATCTTTGGGTTATCGGGGTTATCTCACCAACAAGCTGTACAAAGAGATTTTTCGATGTCGGCAAAACTCAGTATTCAGAACTGCAATGATAAAATTGTGGCGACAACACCTCGGAGCTCAACTCCGGGACAACGCCACAACCCCTAAATGTCGGGCACCAAGAACAATGTTCTCGTCACAAAACCATCGGAGCGATTCCAATACCAGCGTGATCCTAAATTTTTTTAGTGAAATTTGAGGAGAGGAAGTCAAAACTTCACGTCGGGAGACCTCACCGAGGCGGCGAAGGGTGGGGAGTAAAAAATCCTACCCTCCGATATATAATCCTAAGACTCAAAACATTTTGTTCTAGACTCAACAGCGAACAAACAATCAAGCGGGGGCTCCTAAGTGAGGGGGCTCGATTACCAACTTATAGCCCTCGATGCGGCTATATCTCCCGTGTCGAAAGCCGCGACTTAGAGCATAGCCGCATTGAAACAATATCCATAAGTGAGGTAATCTTCACACATATAATACATAAGGAAAAGATACATAGTTGGCTTCGTTCGCCACTTCACATAATACATAAATAAACATTCATCATCGATTACACTCAAGGTCCGACTACGGAACCAAAATAAAAACTACCCAAAGCTACAGATCCCAGATCGTCCCAAGCCCAGGCTCCACTCTGATCATCAGGAAAAACACATAGTAACGACCCGTTCCTCGTCGAACTCCCCTTGAGCTCGGTTCGTCACACTGCTGCATCATCGGCACTGCAACTGTTTTGGTAGAATCTGAGTCACGGGGACTCGCAAATCTCACACCCGAGATCAAGACTATTTAAGCTTATAGGAAGACGAGTTGTGAGGTGGAGCTACGTGGCGACTAGCATATATGGTGGCTACATTACACAAGAGAAGAAGCAATGCTGCATTCGTGAAGCTAGTAGCGATCAAGTGATCTGAACTACTTCGTCAAACATAACTCCAACACGTGTTCACTTCCCGGACTCCGCGAGAAGAGACCATCCGTTACCTGCAGTTGATGTGTATTTTAAAGTCAACCGGGTTTTCTGGCGGACATTAACAAATTCCATCTGCCTCATAACGCGGGCACTTCCGAAAGATAATACCTGCGGGGTGTCCCAACAACCCATTATAAGCTCTCACGGTCAGCGAAGGATATTCCTTCTAGGGAAGACCCGATCGATCTCGGAATCCCGGACTACAAGACATTTCGGCGACAATAAAACAAGACCAACAAAGCGCCCGATTGTGCCGACAAATCCCGATAGGAGCTGCACATATCTCGTTCTCGAGCACATCTGGATAAGTCAAGCTACGAGTAAAACCAAGCCTCGAGTTTCCCGTGGTGGCCCATGAATTTCTTCGGTTCGGGCGACCTCGAAGAACGCTGGTCAAGGGGGTTAAAATAAAGATGACCCTCGGGCTCGCGAAAACCGGGAAAAAAACTTAGGTGGCAAATGGTAAAACCAATGTTGGGCCTTCTTTGGAGGAGTCTTATTCAAAGCGAACTGTCAAGGGGTCCCATAAATCATAACAGGTGAGAGCGAAATCAAGAACATAACACGGTATGGCGGAAACTAGAGTGACAAAAGTGGAACAAAACACGGGGCATAAGGCCGAGCCTTCACCCTTTACCAAGTATATAGATGCATTAATTATAGCAGATATATTGTGATATCCCCAACAAGTAAACATGTTCCAACAAGGAACAACATCTCCATGTTCAACAAGGAACAAACTTCATCACACTGCAACTATCAGCGCTATAGAGGGGCTGGGCAAGCGGTAACATAGCCAAACAACGGTTTGCTAGGAAAGGATGGTTAGGGGCTTGACATGGCAATATGGGTGGCATGATAAGCAAGTGATAGACATCGCAGCATAGGCATAGCAAAGCGAGCATCTAGCAAGCAAGATAGAAGTGATTTCGAGGTATGGTCATCTTGCACGCAAGTTCTTAGAGTTTCGAAAGCTTGATCCTCGTGGTTCCTAACAGGTTCCTCGTTCACCTACTCATCTCCGGCTCTACCCAAAGCAAGAACACAAACAATGGAACCATAATAAATCACGGTGCAATGCACAAGCAACATGATGCAATACATGGCATGATATGCGAGATGTGATATGCAATGCGTATCGTGCTCGGAAGGAAAATGATGAACCAGGCATCAACAGCGAAACCAAGTATGCCTCTGGAAAATGAGATGATTTGGTTGAAATCGATATAAAGATCACGGAATCGGATGCACAGTTTGCAAATGACAAGCAAAGAAGAATGGCACTAAACGCCATTATGACATGATGCCACATAGCAAGCAACAAGAAATTAAGACTTTGCCCAAACGTGCCAAAAAGCATATGTTTTCACCTATGCTTTTTCCCTTGGGTTTGGAACAGGGTCATCTTTATTTAGCCGGGCGGTTCTCCTTTAGTCTTGGTCCAAACCGGCGATCCGGCGGCCTGACGAGCAGGGGTTTATGTAACCGGCGTTGGCTCATCCGGTGTGCCACGAGACGAGATATGTGCAGCTCCTATCGAGTTTGTCGGCACATCCAAACTTCTGGTCTTGTTTTATTGCTGTGAAATGTCTTGTGGCGAGTTCGAGGCGATCGGGTCTTCCGGGGAAGAATATCGCCGTTGATCGCGAGAGCTTATCATGGGCTAAGTTGGGACACCCTGCGAGTTTGAACTTTGGCCGTGCCCTTGATTATGTGGCAGATGGGAATTTGTTAATGTCGGTTGTAGAAAACCGAAGTTGATCTTAATTAAAATACACCAACCGTATGCGTAACCGTGAGTGTCTCTTTTGGGGTTGATCGAGAGGAGAACACGGTTTGAGGTTATGTCGGCGTAAGTAGGAGTTCAGGATCACTTCTTGATCATAGTTGTTCGACCGTGCTTTGCCTCCTCTTCTCGCTCTCTTTTTAGCATGTAGCCACCATATATGCTGAGTAAACGCTGCAGCTCCACCTCACTACCTGTCCTACCTTTAAGCTTAAATAGTCTTGATCTCGCGGGTGTGAGATTCTGAGTCCCGTGACTCAGATACTTCAAAACCAGTTTGCGGTGTCGATGAAACCGTCTGGGGTGATGGACGAGCTCAAGGAAAAGCTGATGAAGATCTTGTTCATTGTGTTGTTTCGTTTGGTGATCGATAGTGGAGCCAGTTGGAACGATCGAGAATGCGTAGCATTTGGGGTAGTCTTCTTTTATTTTGGTTCCGTAGTCGGACCTTGATTGTATCTGTATGATGTAATGTTTTACCCATGTATTGTGTGAAGTGGCGATTGTAAGCCAACTATGTATCTCTTTCCCTTATGTATTACATGGGTTGTGTGAAGATTACCTCACTTGCGACATTGCTTTCAATGCGGTTATGCCTCTAAGTCGTGCTTCGACCGTGGAGATATAACCCATGTCGAGGCGTTCAAGTTGGTATCGAGCCTTCCCGACTTAAGGCCCCCTTGATTGTTCTTTGGCGTTGTTGAGTCTAGAATGGAAAATGTTTTGAGTCTTAGGATTATATATAGAGATTCTTTTTACTCCTCGGTCCTTCGTCGCTCGGTGAGGTATCTGACGTAGAGTTTTGACTTTTCTCTCCTCAAATTTCACTAAATTTTTTAGGATCACGTGGGTATCTTGGAATCGTTAGATGGTTTTGTGGCGAGAACATTGTTCTTGGTGCCTCGACATTTAGGGGTTGTGGCGGTGTCGGGAGTTGAGCTCCGGTGTTGTCGTCACAATTTTATCGTTCACGATTGGAATACTGAGTTTTTACGACATCGAAATCTCTTTTACAGTTGTTGGTGAGATAACCACGATAGCGATCTTGTGGCGAGTCGGGAGATATTACCATGACTTCGTATACGGATGTTTTGAAGGTGAGGTACCACGATTTCGAGATTTCTTGGTTATGTGTTGTGGATGGATCTGGTGGATCTAGGTATTGTTAGTTTGGGTGATATATTTTGTGTCCTGTATCCCCAACACAGTTGCATAACGAAAGTTTGGAGTTTATAGGTGGTAATTCTAGTAGCTTGAGTATCTTTCCGGCGGATGTATGATTGGAGATTGGGGTTCAACGTCTAGTGGTCCGCCCATTCCGAGTCGATTCGGTGGTCGCGAGGCGTCTTAAAGAATCCTTGGCTATGCTGATTGGGGATGTCTTGTTTGTCATTATTGGCGTCCGCTATCGTCGTGTCGTGTGGGCCCCCCACAACACTTTGGCGAAATCTCTATCATGTGTTTGTTCGGCTCATTCTTGAAGCCAATCCTTTGTTTTGTTTTTGTTGTGGTATTCAAGTTGCTTCAATGCAAGTGTTGATTCCATACCTCATTCTAAATGGTGTTCTCATATTGCTATGTGAATACTAATCCTTCTTGATCAGAGCTTGTCATGTAAATTCTTTTCTCAACGGTGCTTCTCTTCAAGTGGATTCGATCATTTCAACATTTGCGAGATCAATTCTAAGCTTTTTCTCAAATTGTTCGTTTCATCCGACCTAAGTTGTTTTGATTTCCGCCCTCCACCCTTTTCTTCAAGGACTCAGATTTCTTAATCAAGTAGCCATTTTTTGGTGAAGTTTCTTCATGCTTTTCCTTTAATGTTTTATCGGTGATTTCTCATGAAGGCTAAAGGCTTTAACCTTATCATTGTTCCATTCTAATTTTCTTCTCCGATGGATTTAAGTCAAGTTTTCGGTGTTGATCATATTCTTTTCATCGTTTCAAATGCTTTCTCATCGGTGCATCTCTTAATCATCCACTTCTCGCTATTCAATTGTTAGGAGTGTTGAAGATATCTCGGAAGATTCGTGTTTCCATTCTTAATCCGTTCAAGTTATTTGAGATTGTTATCTCATTCAAGCCATTTAATTCTACGGTGCAATATCTATTTCAAGCAATTGTTCAGGTGGTTCTTTTGAGTGGGCCCTAACCCGGTTTTTCGAGGATCTTACGACTCTTCTTGTTGGTTCAATCTTTCAATTTTCATTCGGATGCTTCAATAATTCATGGTGATGTTTCTAGTCGTCATTCGAATTTTAAGACCGAAGAAGAGTTTCTCTTTAATATTGCTCCATTCTCTTCAAGATTCATGGTTCTACGATGCCATCCTCTCATAATTGTCTTGATTGTGAGAATTCTTTTCATCCACCGGAGCATTTCAGGAGTCTTTTAGTTTGATTCAGCCCATCATCTCAAATTATTCATTCAAGCATTCAACTCTTGTTTTCCAAATCTCACGGTGAATCGTCAAATATCCTCTAATCAGTTCATGATCTCTTCATTCTAATGTATCTAAATTTTGTCAAGCATCTTTATTAGTTTCCAATTCTTCACGGTGAATTGTGCCTTTGCTACTTTCTTTTTCAATTCTTCGGTGGTTTGTTCAATTTCACTTCCTTCTTTGTCATATCAATTTATTCGTTGTTTCAATCCCACGGTGGTTCCATCAATACCTTCTCAAGTTTTCGCCATATCTATCTTAATCTTTTCTCACGAGAATAAGTAGTATGCCAAATCCATTGCTTGTCATCAATTTAATTGGTGAAGGATCAGCATAATGTAATTCTTATTCTTGTTCCATCGAGTAGTGCAATTCCTTATTCAGGAGGTTCATCAAAATTCTTGATTTCATTTATTCATTTTCTTTCCGGGTTCCAAGTTTTCTCGGTTATATCATTTCAAAGCTTCATCTTATCACGCAGAAGCTTCACCTTGTGTTTTCAACTTCTCTTTCTTTCTATCACCCTTTTGTTTACGGAGTTCTTCATGGAGGCTCTACATGATGGTTAATCAAGGATTCTTTTCATTCTTCAATTGTTCTTCAAGTTTCTCTCGGAGTTAAGATCCGTCAAGCTATACTCTAAAATAAGCATGGTGCTCAACACATGTCTTGTTTGAGTTTCAATATTCTTCTTCTACATTCCAAAGTGCAATTCGTTCTACCTTATCATTTGAGGTGGTGTTATGTCATTCTCGACAATTTGAGTTAGTGTTTCATGGTTCACATGTTGTCAAGAATGAGGTATTTTAAATCCATCAATCTCTTCATTGGAGTTGTCTTGGGCTATATTTCACCTAAAGCTTTCCCTAAGGATTGTTGCTAATTATGGTGCTTATTAAAGGACCTAAGTTCTTCATTGTCCTCCCGGTGATATAAGTTTCGTCTCCTTGTTGATATCAATCCAATCAATTGTTTAGTTGGTGGCAGAATTTCACCTCGTTTTGTAAAGATCATGTTCTTTTCTTGCATTATCCTTTTAACTTGGAGGTTGTGTCATCTCTTCAAGTTCTTTTCTTCTTATCGAGTTTTCCTCCTTCTTTTTTAGTCAGTGCTGCCCAAATTTTATCAATCTTATTCCTAGCCTATCTAGTTTTTCTTGGAGTGGTTTCAATATTTATCTTATCACTAAACCTCTTGTTTTTAATCGTATCCTTGTTCCTCTTTTCTAACAGAGTGTTTTCAACTTTCTTCATCTTCGTTGTTTTCTTTCTTTCATTTTGTTCAACCTCTCAAGGTTCTTTGGTTTCACTTTCGTTTGTCGAAGAAGCAACTTTGTTTACCTCTTCCTCTTCCTTTTCTCGGTGCCATCCTAGATCTCGGGGCGAGATCCTCTAAATAGTGGTGGAGTGTTGTGGCGCCCAAGACCGGGCTTGATTGCCTTCGGGGTTTCGAGTTTTGTCGTGTGGTTTGTTTTGTTTTTGCATTGCATCATGTCATCATGCCATCATGCCATTTAATTTTAAAACTCTTCTAAATAAATGGTATGGATTTTTCGATCCATTTAAATGAGGAATTCACATGGTGTTTTCTCTTTATAACATATCCTCCCAATATTTTGGAGCTATATTAAATATCCATTAATTTGGAATCATCATAACACACTTGCAAAAATCCCAATGCCTTTCATTATTTCTACTCTTGGCCTCTAACTTTGTCTTGTCCTTTCATCATTTTAGGAGATCACCAAAATCCTCGGGTCATTTTGTTTAATTCCTCACATTTTGTGGTCAGGAAGTATCATCATAAATCCTTTCCCCTCTCTTTCTCTTTTTCTGCTAAAGTATATATATTAGAGAGAGAGGAGCAAAGCCAAACAGCCAGGCCTTTCTCCTCCGACCCAGCCCGGCCTCTAAGGCCCAGCCTTTCTTCTCCTCTTGGCCTCCCTAGGCCCTGCCAAAACCCCAAGCGGCCCTTCCTAACCCTAGGCGCCCGGGCCCAGCCTCCCCTCGATCCTCTGCTCGATCCCTCCTCCAGTGCCGTCGTCTCCTCGATCCTGCTCGTGGCCTCGTCCCCAACTTCGCCATCCCCCCCCGCGCGCCCTTGCAGCCCTCTCCTCGCACCTTCCCTCGTCGCCTCCTCCCTCCGCTGTCGTGAGGCCGTCCGAGCCCGTGCCTGCCTCGACCCTGCGCCACCTCTCGTCCCGCACCTCCTCCTGCGGCCTCCTCCTGCCACCTCCGCTCCACCTCCTGCCCGTGCCGCCTCCCTCCGTCGTCCACCATATATGCTGAGTAGCTGCTGCAGCTCCACCTCACTACCCTGTCCTACCTTTAAGCTTAAATAGTCTTGATCTCATGGTGTGAGATTCTGAGTCCCGTGACTCACAGATACTTCAAAACCAGTTTGCGGTGTCGATGAAACCGTGCGGTGATGGACCAGCTCAAGGAAAAGCTCGATGAAGATCTTGTTCATTGTGTTGTTTCGTTTCAGCTGATCGATAGTGGAGCCCGATTGGGACGATCCGAGTGCAATGTAGCATTTGGGGTAGTCTTCTTTTATTTTGGTTCCGTAGTGGGACCTTGATTGTATCTCATGTGATGTAATGTTTTACCCATGTATTGTGTGAAGTGGCGATTGTAAGCCAACTATGTATCTCTTTCCTTATGTATTACATGGGTTGTGTGAAGATTACCTCACTTGCGACATTGCTTTCAATGCGGTTATGCCTCTAAGTCGTGCTTCGACACGTAGGAGATATAACCGCATCGAGGCGTTCAAGTTGGTATCGAGCCTTCCCGACTTAGGAGCCCCCTACTTGATTGTTTCTTTGGCGTTGTTGAGTCTAGAATGGAAAATGTTTTGAGTCTTAGGATTATATATATCGAGTAGGATTCTTTTTACTCCTCGGTCCTTACGTCGCTCTGGTGAGGTATCCGGCGTAGAGTTTTGACTTTTCTCTCCTCAAATTTCACTAAATTTTTTAGGATCACGTGGGTATCTTGGAATCGTTCCGATGGTTTTGTGGCGAGAACATTGTTCTTGGTGCCTCGACATTTAGGGGTTGTGGCGGTGTCCGGGGAGTTGAGCTCCGAGGTGTTGTCGTCACAATTTTATCGTTGCAGATACGGAATACGAGTTTTTACCGACATCGAAATCTCTTTTATGCAGTTGTTGGTGAGATAACCGATAGCCCGATCTTGTGGCGAGTCTTGGAATATTGCCATGACTTCATATAACGGATGTTTTTGAAGGTCGAGGTACCACGATTCGAGATTTCTTGGTTATGTGTTGTGGATGGATCTGGTGGATCTAGGTATTGTTAGTTTGGGTGATATATTTTGTGTCCCTGTATCCCCAACACCAGATTGCATAACGAGAAAGTTTAGGGAGTTTATAGGTGGTAATTCTAGTAGCTTCGGGATATCTTTCCGACGGATGTATGATTGGAGATTGGGGTTCAACGTCTAGTGGTCCGCCCATTCACGGTCGATTCACGGTGGTGGCGAGGCGTCTTAAAGAATCCTTGGCTATGCTGATTCAGGGATGTCTTGTTTGTCATTAATGGCGTCCGCTATCGTCGTGTCGTGTGGGCCCCACCACGAACACTTTGGCGAAATCTCTATCATGTGTTTGTTCGGCTCATTCTTGAAGCCAATCCTTTGTTTTGTTTTGTTTTGTGGTATTCAAGTTGCTTCAATGCCAAGTGTTGATTCCATACCTCATTCTAAATGGTGTTCTCATATTGCTATGTGAATACTAATCCTTCTTGATCCTTGAGCTTGTCATGTAAATTCTTTTCTCAACGGCGTGCTTCTCTTCAAGTGGATTCGATCATTTCAACATTTGCGAGATCAATTCTAAGCTTTTTCTCAGCGATTGTTCGTTTCATCCGACCTAAGTTGTTTTGATTTCCGCCCTCCACCTTTTTCTTCAAGGACTCAGATTTCTTAATCAAGTAGCCATTTTATTGAGTGAAGTTTCTTCATGCTTTTCCTTTAATGTTTTATCGGTGATTTCTCATGAAGGCTAAGGAAGCTTTAACCTTATCATTGTTCCATTCTAATTTTCTTCTCCGGTGGATTTAAGTCAAGTTTTCGGTGTTGATCATTATTCTTTTCATCGTTTCAAATGCTTTCTCATGTCGGTGCATCTCTTAATCATCCACTTCTCGCTATTCAATTGTTCGGGTGTTGAAGATATCTCGGAAGATTCGTGTTTCCATTCTTAATCCGTTCAAGTTATTTGAGATTGTTATCTCATTCAAGCCATTTAATTCTACGGTGCAATATCTATTTCAAGCAATTGTTCAGCGGTGGTTCTTTTGAGTGGGCCTAACCCACGGGTTTTTCGAGGATCTTACGACTCTTCTTGTTGGTTCAATCTTTCCTAATTTTCATTCGAGTGCTTCAATAATTCATGGTGATGTTCTCGTCGTCATTCTCGAATTTTTAAGACCGAAGAAGAGTTTCTCTTTAATATTGCTCCATTCTCTTCAAGATTCATGGTTCTAGCCGTGCCATCCTCTCATAATTGTCTTGATTGTGAGAATTCTTTTCATCCACCGGAGCATTTCAGAAGTCTTTTAGTTTGATTCTTGAGCCCATCATCTCAGAATTATTCATTCAAGCATTCAACTCTTGTTTTCCAAATCTCACGGTGAATCGTCGAAATATCCTCTAATCAGTTCATGATCTCTTCATTCTAATGTATCTAAATTTTGTCAAGCATCTTTATTCGTTTTCCAATTCTTCACGGTGAATTGTGCCTTTGCTACTTTCTTTTCAATTCTTTCGATTGGTTTGTTCAAGATTTCACTTCCTTCTTTGTCATATCAATTTATTAGTTGTTTCAATCCCACGGTGGTTCCATCAATACCTTCTCAAGTTTTGCCATATCTATCTTAATCTTTTCTCACGAGAATAAGTAGTATGCCAAATCCGTTGCTTGTCATCAATTTAATTGGTGAAGGATCAGCATAATGTAATTCTTATTCTTGTTCCATCGGTAAGTGCAATTCCTTATTCGGAGGTTCATCAAAATTCTTGATTTCATTTATTCATTTTTCTTTCCGGAGTTCCAAGTTTTCTCGGTTATATCATTTCAAAGCTTCATCTTATCACGCAAGGCTTCACCTTGTGTTTTCAACTTCTCTTTCTTTCTATCACCCTTTTGTTTACGGAGTTCTTCATGGAGGCTCTACATGATGGTTCGTCAAGGATTCTTTTCATTCTTCAATTGTTCTTCAAGTTTTCTCTCGGAGTTAAGATCCGTCAAGCTATACTCTAAAATAAGCATGGTGCTCAACACATGTTTTGTTTTGAGGAGTTCAAGTATTCTTCTTCTTGCATTCCAAGTGCAATTCGTTCTACCTTATCATTTGAGGTGGTGTTATGTCATTCTCGACAATTTGAGTTCGTGTTTCATGTTCACATGTTGTCAAGAATGAGGTATTTTAAATCCATCAATCTCTTCATTGGAGTTGTCTTGGGCTATATTTCACCTAAAGCTTTCCCTAAGGATTGTTGCTATTTATGGTGCTTATAAGGACCTAAGTTCTTCATTTGTCCTCCCGTGATATAAGTTTCGTCTCCTTGTTGATATCAATCCAATCAATTGTTTCAGTTGGTGGCGAAATTTCACCTCGTTTTGTAAAGATCCTTGTTTCTTTCTTGCATTATCCTTTTGCTTAGGAGGTTGTGTCATCTCTTCAAGTTCTTTTCTTCTTGCTCCGAGTTTTCCTCCTTCTTTTTAGTCAGTCTTTTGCTTAATTTATCAATCCTTATTCCTAGCCTATCTAGTTTTTAGCTTAGAATGGTTTCAATATTTATCTTATCACTAAACCTCTTGTTTTTTCGTCATATCCCTTGTTCCTCTTTTCTAGCAGAGTGTTTCAACTTTCTTCATCTTCGTTGTTTTCTTTCTTTCATTTTGTTCAACCTCTCAAGGTTCTTTGGTTTCACTTTCGTTTGTCGAAAGAAGCAACTGTTTTACCTCTTCCTCTTCCGGCTTTATCCATTGCCATCCTAGATCTCGGGAGCGAGATCCTCTAATGAGTGAGTTGGAGTGTTGTGGCGCCCCAAGATAGGAGCTTGGTTGCCTTCCAGGGGTTTTAGAGTTTTGTCGTGTGGTTTGTTTTGTTTTTGCATTGCATCATGTCATCATGCCATCATGCCATTTAATTTTTAAACTCTTCTAAATAAATTGTATGGATTTTTGATCCATTTAAATCGAGGAATTCACATGGTGTTTTCTCTTTATAACATATCCTCCCAATATTTTGGGGAGCTATATTAAATATCCATTAATTTGGAATCATCATAACACACTTGCAAAAATCCCAATGCCTTTCATTATTTCTACTCTTGGCCTCTAACTTTGTCACTTGTCCTTTCATCATTTTTCCGGAGATCCACCAAAAATCCTCGGGTCATTTTTGTTTAATTCCTCACATTTTTGTGAGTCCGGGAAAATTATCCGCGCCCGCAAATCCTTTCCCCAACCCTCTCTTTCTTTTCTTCTCTTTATCTGTTTTCTGCTAAAGTATATATATTAGAGAGAGAGAAGAACCCACCCAGCCATACAGCCTTTCTCCCCTCCTTCCAGCCCAACCGGCCTCTAAGGCCCCCTGGCCTTTCTTCTCCTCCGCTTGACCTCCCTAGGCCCACCTGCCCCAAGGCCCAAGCCCGGCCTTCCCCTAACCCCTAGGCGCCCGAGCCCAGCCCAGCCTCGATCCCCTCCTGCTCGATCCCCTCCCTCCAGCGCGTATTCTCCTCCGATCCCCTCGCTTTCGTCGGCCTCGTCCCCAACTGCTTTTGCGATCCCCCTCGCGCGCCCTTGCAACCCCTCTCCTCCTCCTTGCACCTTCCCTCGTCGCCTCCTCCCTCCGGCTGTGCGTGAGAGGCCGTCAGGGCCCGTGCCTCTGCCTCGACCCTGCGCCACCTCTCCGTCCCGCACCTCCTCCCCCTGCGGCCTCCTCCTGCGCCACCTCCGCTCCACCTCCCTGCCCGTGCTGCTTCTCCCTCCATCGTCCTCCACACTCGCCCTTGGCCTCCGCCTCCCAACTTCCGCAGCCTGGCATCCAGGGGCAAAGGCCCACTGACCCCCAGATCTCGCCGCCCCAGACCGTTCCCTTGCCCAGGTGCCCGTCTGCCCTTTGCCCTTGACTCTCCATCCTTGCCCGCTTGCTGGCAAAACCTCGTCTACCTCATGGGTCTTCTCCTCCTGCGTCTCCTGTCCTCGGCGTCCGAACCCGACCCGTCCACCCCAGTCGTCCTAGCCTCCCCATCGTGCCCTCCCACGGAGTTTCTTGGCGCGCGCCCGTTGCCCTCCTGCCTCCACGCCCGTCCTTGTTTAAGCGGAGCACTTGCGCTGCCACACGTCCTGCCTTCGACCACCAGGACCCGCGCCGTCCCTGCCTCTTTGCACTGCGTGTCTTCTGCGTGGAGCATGGAAGCTACGAAATCAATCCCAAGCGTCCATTACCCGCGGTGACCGCCGATGAAGCGTTTTTGGATACGTCAAGTCAAGACCGCACCGGACCACGCCGTCTCACCCTGGATCGTCAAGACCATCTCGGTTTTCACGAGTACCTCTACTGCCCGAACAGGAAGCATGAGAAATCACTGACACCGCGGGGTTCCGTCAAGTTCGTCTACAGGAGCGACTTCATCCAGGGTGGATAACGACAAGTACCCCTCTGGCGCGAAGGCGTCCAGTCCGTTTCGAGATTCTTCGTAGTACCACTACGTCGTCTCCGGGAAGCATGAAGTACCACTCGACCGACGACCACCGGCGGCGGAAGCGACAAATACCCGGTGACCGCGTGTACCACTACGAAGTCGACCCTCGAAGACCCGTGGACCCCGAACATCCACGGGACATGAAGAACTTCTTCCGATGATGAGATGTACCACTACCGCCGAGCGTGAACAACGACTTCCTCTCGAGCGTGTACCACTACTTCCCTCGGCGATCATCGCGAGCGACTACTTCCTCTACTTCCCTCGGCGACCGTGAGCGACTCCTTCCTCTCATGCTTCGACCGTCCCGTTTGAGCGTTCAGGAGGTATAACCCGTGGCGACGCCGTGATCGAATCATCCTTGCGATGCCCCTCTTTGCCATTCTACGTTCCGTGGGAACCGGAATCCGGATCACCCCACCATCTTGCATGACTACGCTTCCGTCCGCTTTCCTTTGCACGATATCTCAATCGAGTTATCGGAACCGATATATCGCGTGGCACCATTTTGGATTCGTTGCCGTGGCACCTTTCTTCCACCACGGTGACATAATGCTTCATATCATGCTCTTGTTAACGTTTTCATAAATTGCATAAACTTGCACATGTCATCGCATCATGATAACAACATTTAAATGTTTAATAATTGTTGTTTGCATTAATTGCTTAATGCCATGCTAAAATGATTTATTTCATAACTAAATAACCGTAGCTCCATTTTAAATAATTTATATATGTAAATGGGGTAGAAAAATGCCTAGTTTAACATGGTAGCATTACTTTGCATGTTTAACAACTCTAAAATGCTTTAGGTCAGATCTGTTCCAAATCCATAATTTGCATATAGGGTTTTCGAATTGTTGTTGTTGTTTCGGCCTCATTTAAACTTGCCTAGATAGGTAGTTTCATATGCTTCACCTCTTGCCATGTTTAACAACATTTAATATTGTTGAGTACCTAATCGGGAGAGAACTAAATAATTGTTGTGGTGTTTTGTCAATATGCAACCCGTTGCATATTGAGCTCCCTAATTTGTAGGATTGTTTGTGCATATTGCCATGCCATGCCTCATTAAACGGACATGCATCATACTTGATTTGTGCATCATGCCATGTTTATGTGTTGGTTGTTTCTTATGTTGTTTGCTTCTTTCGGTTTGCTTCTCTCGTTAGCTTGGTTTCGTTCGGAGTTGTGAGGATTCATTCGACTTCGTCCGTTTGTCTTCTTCATGGATTCGTTCTTCTTCCTTGCGGGATTTCAGGCAAGATGACCATACCCTCGAAATCACTTCTATCTTTGCTTGCTAGTTGCTCGCTCTTTTGCTATGCCTATGCTTTCGATGCCTACCACTTGCTATATCATGCCACCCATATTGCCATGTCAAACCTCTAACCATCCTTTCCTAGCAAACCGTTGTTTGGCTATGTTACCGCTTTGCTCAGCCCCTCTTATAAGCGTTGTTAGTTGCGGTGAAGATGAAGTTTGTTCCTTGTTGGAACATGGAGATGTTGTTCCTTGTTGGAACATGTTTACTTGTTGGGATATCACAATATATCTTATTTAATTAATGCATCTATATACTTGGTAAAGGGTGGAAGGCTCGGCCTTATGCACAGTGTTTTGTTCCTCTTGCCGCCCTAGTTTCCGTCATATCGGTGTTATGTTCCCGGTTTTGCGTCCCTTGCGGTCGGGTGATTTATGGGACCCCTTGACGATTCGCTTTGAATAAGACTTTTCCAGCAAGGCCCAACATTGGTTTTACCATTTGCCTCACCTATGCCTTTTTCCCTTGGGTTTAGAGGAGCAGGTCATCTTTATTTTAGCCCCGGGCCAGTTCTCCTTTGAGTGCTGGTCCAAACCGGCGATGTCCAGCGCCTGGGCAACCGGTTTATACTAACCGACGTCTGGCTCATCCGGTGTGCCACGAGACGAGATATGTGCAGCTCCTATCGAGGATTTGTCGGCACATCGAGGCGGCTTCTTTGGTCTTGTTTTATTGCTGTGAAATGTCTTGTGGCGGGATTCGAGACTGATCGGGTCTTCGGGGAGAAGAATATCCTTCGTTGATCGTGAGAGCTTATCATGGGCTAAGTTGGGACACCCTGCGGGTTTGAACTTTGAAAGCCGTGCCCGCGGTTATGTGGCAGATGGGAATTTGTTAATGTCGGTTGTAGAAACCCGAAGTTGATCTTAATTAAAATACACCAACCGTGTGTAACCGTGTGAGTGTCTCTTCGGAGTTGATCGAGAGGAGAACACGGTTTGGAGTTATGTTGGCGTAAGTAGGAGTTCAGGATCACTTCTTGATCATAGTTGTTCGACCGTGCTTTGCCTCCTCTTCTCGCTCTCTTTTGCGCATGTAGCCACCATATATGCTAGTAAACACTGCAGCTCCACCTCACTACCCTGTCCTACCTTTAAGCTTAAATAGTCTTGATCTCGCGGGTGTGAGATTGCTGAGTCCCGTGACTCACGAGATACTTCAAAACCAGTTTGCGGTGCCGATGAAACCGTGCGGGTGATGGACCGAGCTCAAGGAAAAGCTCGATGAAGATCTTGTTCATTGTGTTGTTTCGTTTCAGTTGATCGATAGTGGAGCCAGTTGGAGACGATCGGGGATCAATGTAGCATTTGGGGTAGTCTTCTTTTATTTTGGTTCCGTAGTGTCGGACCTTGATTGTATCTGTATGATGTAATGTTTTACTCATGTATTGTGTGAAGTGGCGATTGTAAGCCAACTATGTCTCTCTTTCCTTATGTATTACATGGGTTGTGTGAAGATTACCTCACTTGCGACATTGCTTTCAATGCGGTTATGCCTCTAAGTGGAGTGCCGACACGTGGGAGATATAGCCGCATCGAGGCGTTCGTGAGGCGACCCAGGCCTTGAGCAGACGGCCATGGCAATGACTGCGGGAGCGGGCCCTTGCCGGGCCGGCCAAACCTGGCCGGACGCTTGGTGGCCAGGCGTGGTAGTGGTGGCGTGCCCGCGTGGTGGCGGCTGAGGCGACCAGGCGTGTCCGGTGGTGGCGGAGAAATCGTCTAGGGTTTCGTTCGGAATTTCGAGAAGGGATCTATATATAAGAGAGAGGGAGCTAGGGTGTCCAAATGAGGTGTAGTTTTCGCCCACGATCGTGGTCGAGCGACCGAAGAGCATGGAGGGAGTTAGATGGGTTATTGGGCTGTTTTGGAGGGTGTTGGGCTGCAACAAAAGAGGCCTTTGCGGATATCACGGATAACCGTTGGAGTACCAAGCGAGTTCCAAATGACCCGAAACTTGATAGGTGGTCTACGGTGGTGTACCAAGAAACTTGACAAACCTCGGTCCATTCGAGAAAGTTTAGTACCGCTCATGAAAAAATGTAAAAGGGGCGCCGGGGACATAGGAGTGTCGGATTGCAAAACGGACAACGGGGAAAATGCTCGGAATCATGAGACGAACACGTATGCAAATGAGATGCACATGATGACATGATATGAAATGCATGACAAGAACAAAATGCAAAAATGAAGAAAAAACCCAACCACGGAGGAATATCATATCACAATGCGAAAATGGCAAGAGTTGGAGTTACAAATATGGAAAGTTACATCCAGGGTGTTACAACACTCCACCACTACAAGAGGATCTCGTCCGAGATCTAGGACTGAAAAGAACTCGGATATTCGGAGCGGAGGTGATCCTCGCGCTCGGTGGCTTCTCGGTCGGAATGGTGTGACCACTTCACTTTCAGGAATTTGATTGACTTGTTGCGAGTCTTGCGCTCGGTTTCTTCAAGAATAACAGCAGGGGTGCTCATGATAAGAGATCTTCTTGAAGGTCAATTTCTTCAAAGTTGATAGTCGCTCGGGAGTCTTGAAGCACTTGCGAAGTTGTGACCGTGAAACACATCGTGCGTTAGCGAAGTTGGGCGAAATCTCAAGTTGATAGGCGAGATCGCCTCTTTTGCCAATGATCTTGAAAGGACCCACGTATCTAGGGGCAAGATTCCTTTGATACCGAGCGGCGAGTGCCTTTCATTGGAGAGCGGAGGTAGACATGGTCTCCGATTTCAAAAGCCACATCATGGTGCTTGTCATCATAATAGCTCTTCTGGCGCGATTCGCGGCTTTGAGATTCTCACGAATGACTTTGCACATTTCTTGACCACGTGATCAAGTCATTGCCAAGAAGTTGGCGTTCACTGTCTCGGACCAATTGAGAGAAGTCGGCACTTTCGCCATAGAGAATTTCGAATGGGGCCTTGCCCGAACTTCGCTTGGAAGCTGTTGTTGTAGGAGAACTTCGGCATATGGAAGACAATCTTCCCATTTCATACGAAGGAAATGACACAAGCCCTGAGCATGTCTTCAAGGATTTGATTGACTTCGCTCGACTTGGCCACTTGTTTGAGGATGGAAAGCTGTCTTTGAAAGCAGATGTTGGTGCCCATGGCCTTACGAAAAGAATCCCAAAACTTGGAGGTAAAGATGCTTGCAGTGCAGTGAAGAGATCAATTGTGGAATGCCGTGCAAGGAGACAATCACGGATGTGTATAGCTCATGCAAATGAGCTGTTGTGATGGATTCTTTGATAGGAAGAAAATGAGCCACTTTGGTAAGCTTGTCAATGACAGCGAAGATAGCATCATTCCACGCTTGGACTTAGGAAAACCAGTAACAAAGTCCATCTCGATATGATCAAACTTCCATTCGGAATAGCAAGAGGTTGGAGGAGACGGCTGGTGCGTTGGTGTTACCTTTCACTCTTCTGCGGACATCACACTCATTCACGAATTGAGCAATTTCTCGCTTCATTCGAGTCCACTGTCTGACTGCTTGAGGTCATGGTACATCTTCGTACTTCGGGATGAATGGATAGAAGCGGTGTGTACCTCGTTCATAATGACTTTCGTAGATCACCCTTAGGAACCACAATCCGGTCCTCGAAGAAAAGAGTATCTTTGTCATCAATGTGGAAGCACTTGTATTTGGAAATGCCCTTGTCGATACCACGTTTCACCTTTTTCACCATGGTATCTAGGAGTGAGCCTCACAATTTGGTCTTCCAAGTAGGAGAGACTATGAGGTTGGCAAAGAAAGCCTTGAGGAACAACTTGAAGATTCAGCTTGCGGAAAGCTTCCACAGAGATCCAGTTGGAAGGGCTTGAGGATTAAGCTGTTGCAATAAGCCTTCTGCTCAAAGCATCTGCAATCACATTGGCCTTGCCGGTATATTCAATACTTGGGTTGTACTCTTGAATCATTTCGACCCATCGAGTTTGCACGAGGTTGAGGTTGGGTTGAGTGAAGATATACTTGAGGCTCTTGTGATCGGTGAAAATGTCCACTTTCCTTCCCAACAAGAGATGTCTCCATGTTATCAATGCATGGACAAGCTGCCGTAACTCAAGATCGTGAGTGGGGTATTTCTTTTCGTTGGGCTTCATCTGGCGAGAGGTATAGCCACAACTCTCTTCTCTTGCATTAACACAGCACCGAGACCTTGAAGAGAAGCATCACAGAAAACTTGAATGGCTTGGATTCATCGGGAGGAGTTAAGGCGGGGAGCTGTGGCGAGTTTCTCTTTGAGAGTATTGAAAGCAACGTCACACTCACGAGACGGACATACTTCACATGCTTACGGAGGAGGTTGGAAGAGGCTTTGCAATCTTAGAAAGTTCTCAGCGAATCTTGACAATAGCTTGCAAGTCCAAGAAAACTGAAGCTGCTTGACGATACGAGGAGGTTCCCAATTCACAGCTGCGGACACCTTCTCGGGATTAACGGCGATGCCCTTGGCGGAGATGATGTGACCAAGGTAAAGAACTTCATCAAGCCAAAATTCACATTTGGAAAACTTAGCATAAATTGATACTCTCTGAGCTTGTCGAGCACCAATCGCAAATGTTTGGCATGATCCTTCTTATTCTTGGAGAAGACCAAAATATCATCAAGATAGACCAAGGCGAATTCATTGGTGTAGGGGTTGAAGATGAAATTCATCATTCGAGAAAATGTTGGAGGAGCATTGACAAGGCGAAAGACATGACAATATATTCATAGAACCAAAGCTTGTTACGAATCTGTCTTGGGAATATCTTGTTCCGCGAATCTTGAATCTGATGATAACCCATCTGAAGGTAAAGCTTGGAGAACACTTTAGTACCTTTGAGTTGCTCGAATAGCTCATTGATGTTGGGAAGTGGATACTTGTTCTTGATTGTCTTCTTATTCAATGGATGATAATCGGCGCAAAAGTCGGTCCGTGCCATCCTTCTTACGGACAAAAAGAACACCACAACCCCAAGGAGATGAACTTCGGTGCGATCAAACCCAGGCGCTCTTGTTCATCGAGCTGCTTCTTCAATTCCTTCAGCTCATCAGGTCCAAGCTTGTATGGGCGGCTTGCAAGCGGGTTCCATGCGGGCTCAAGATCGATAACGAATTCAAGCTGGCCGATGAGGAGGCATTCTGGAAGCTCTTACGGAAAAACATCTTGGTACTCACAAATGATTTGGAATATGAGAGATAGCATCAATTAGCCCTTCTCATTGAGAGAAAACAACCGAATGGTTTCATCACGGCGGCATAGATGATCACATCATTAGAAGAGTGTGTCAATTGAATTTCCACAGCAGCACAATCAAGCTGAGCTTTGTCTTTGAAAACCCGATCCATCAAGAATAAGATCAATATCCGAGTCACCAAGGACAATTGGTTTAGCAATCTATAGTCGCCCATCTTGATTGTGGTATCGGAACCACCAAGCGGAGCTCAACCGTTTACGGGAAGCGACATCCATGGGTTTACCCAAATGTGAAGAAGTGAATTCATGCTTGGCAAAAAAGCGGTCTTGACATGAAACAATGTGATGCACGGTATCAAATAAAACTTTGCGAGGAATATCATTAGCGGAAGATTACCCATTATCACATCGATGGAATTCCTCCGCTTGAGCTGCATTCATCATATTCACCTTGGCATGCTTTGGATTATGCTTGACCACTACATTGCTGGAAGATTTCACGGGAGGAGGGGCGGAAGGCGCCTTTGGTTGAAACACTTGTTAGCATAGTGACCTTCTGTGACATTTGTTGCAAGTCACCTCTGAGACGAGACGGTGATAAGGAGCATTTGACCTTGGAGCTTGAGAATTTGACTTGTTACGATAGCTTTGGGTTGGGTGGGTGGGAAGATCCCGACCACTGAGTTCTTCTGTGATAAAGCTTGGTGAATGGAGGAGGAGGAAGGTAGAACTTCTGCTGCTTAGCTGCCACTTGAGAGGAAGAAAAGACTGAGCTGCATCCTGATTCTCTTCTTAGAAGCCTCACATTTGAGCTGGGCAGCTTCTTGCTTGATGCCATGTTGTAGAATTCATCATACTTTTACGGCTCAAAAAGCCACGAGAGCTAATTGCAGATCTTCTCTGAGACCACCTCAGAATTGATAGATCATACTCTTTTCATCGGGGCGCCTTGCTTAGCGAAGGCGAGTTTACGGAACTGGATATTGTATTGATACACAGACATGTTGCGTTGCTTGAGATTGCGGAACTCCTCACGCTTGCTCTCAACAACACTTTTGGAATGTGGTGAGCTCTGAAGTCTCGGTGGAACTCATCCCGGTAATTACGACCTCCTCTGGAATCTTTGTATTGTTGGTACCACTCGGCAGCTTGGTCCTTGAGTTGAAGCGAAGCAAACTTGACAAAGTCCTTAGGTCGACATTGCTACATTCAAAATGTTTGCAGATGTCCACAAGCCAATCGTCGGCGTCTGTGGCCTCGACTGAAGCTGAAAGACTTGGCTGATTAGCGAGGAACTGATTGAGGGTAGCAAAGTCGGCTGGTTGTTGCCTTGGCCTTGATTTCCTTGATTGCCTTGCCCTTGGGTGCGCTCTTGCAAGTTGCAAAATCATCGAGCATTGGCATTGGTGGCTGCCATGATAGCTTGCCATGCCTCGGGAGGCGGAGGTGGAGGTGGAGGTTCGGTGACTCCCATCATTGCGTTCAGGATTGAGGCGGCGTTGGCGGAGCCATCTGAAGAGGTGACATCCGTTAGCACTTTGATAGACAGATAGTCAAGTTGAATCAGCGGATAGAAATTGCAACATATAGTCTTCACAATAAACATTGAACAAGGATGAGCGAATGAATTCCAAAACTAACATCACCGTCCATTAAGGTGAGAAGCCACTTGATTAAGAGTTGATGAAAAAAAAAACAAAATGCTGTTGGAACAAATAAGTGGTAAGGATTACCCAATACAAACCAAATATCTGCGGGAAGAAATGCTAGGAGCTACTTGAATCCACCTATAAACTCGAAACTTTACGGTTATGCAATCTGGTGTTGGGGATCTGAGGACACAAAATATATCACCCAAACTAACAATACCTAGATCCATTGTATCCATCCGTCAACACATAACCAAGAAACCTTGGAAATCGTGTACCTCGACCTTGAAAAGCATCACATTATCGAGTCATGGCAATACTCGAGCTACGCCCGATCTTTGGGTTATCGGGGTTATCTCACCAACAAGCTGTACAAAAGAGATTTTCGATGTCGGCAAAGCTCAGTATTCGAACTGCAATGATAAAATTGTGGCGACAACACCTCGGAGCTCAACTCCCGGGACAACTGCCACAACCCCTAAATGTCGGGAGGCACCAGAACAATGTTCTCGTCACAAAACCATCGAACGATTCCAAGATACCAGCGTGATCCTAAATTTTTTTAGTGAAATTTGAGAGAGGAGAGTCAAAACTTCTCGTCGGGAGACCTCACGGGCGACGAAGGGGCGGGGAGTAAAAAATCCTACCCTCGATATATATAATCCTAAGACTCAAAACATTTTTGTTCTAGACTCAACAACATGACAAACAATCAGCGGGGGCTCCTAAGTGGGGAAGGCTCGATTACCAACATAGCGCCCTCGATGCGGCTATATCTCCCGTGTCGAGAAAGCGACTTAGAAGCATAGCCGCATTGAAAGCAATGTCGCAAGTGAGGTAATCTTCACACAACCATGTAATACATAAGGAAAGAGATACATAGTTGGCTTACGATTGCCACTTCACATAATACATAAATAAACATTCATCATCCTGATTACACTCAAGGTCCGACTCGGAACCAAAATAAAAGACTACCCCAAAAGCTACGGATCCCGGATCGTCCCAAGCTGAGGCTCCACTCTGATCATCGAGGAAAAGACACATAGTAATGTGACCACGTTCCTCGTCGAACTCCCACTTGAGCTCGGTTCGTCACCTGCTGGCATCATCGGCACTGCAACTGTTTTGGTAGAATCTGTGAGTCACGGGGACTCAGCAATCTCACACCGCGAGATCAAGACTATTTAAGCTTATAGGAAGGACGAGTTGTGAGGTGGAGCTGCAGCAGCGACTAGCATATATGGTGGCTACATTACGCACAAGAAGCGAGAGAGAAGCAATGCGCGATGCATTGAAGCTAGTAGCGATCAAGTGATCTGAACTACTTCGTCAAACATAACTCCAACACCGTGTTCACTTCCGGACTCGCGAGAAGAGACCATCCCAGTTACACAGCGATTGATGTGTATTTTAATTAAGGTCAACCGGGTTTTCTACAACGGACATTAACAAATTCCCATCGCCTCATAACGCGGGCACGGCTTTGAAAGATAATACCTGCGGGGTGTCCCAACAACCCATTATAAGCTCTCACGGTCAGCGAAGGATATTCCTTCTCTGGGAAGACCCGATCGATCTCGGAATCCCGGACTACAAGACATTTCGACAGCAATAAAACAAGACCAGCAAAGCACCCGATTGTCTTGACAAATCCCGATAGGAGCTGCACATATCTCGTTCTCGAGGCACATCTGGATAGAGTCAAGCTACGAGTAAAACCAAGCCTCGAGTTTCCCGTGGTGGCCCGCGAGTTTCTGCTCGGTTGAGACCAACTTTCGAAGGAGCACTTGAATAAGGGGGTTAAAATAAAGATGACCCTCGGGCTCGCATGAAAACCGGGAAAAAGGCTTAGGTGGCAAATGGTAAAACCAATGTTGGGCCTTCTTTGGAGGAGTCTTATTCAAAGCGAATCAAGGGGTCCCATAAATCACCCAACCGTGTAAGGAGCGAAATCAAGAACATAACACCGGTATGGCGGAAACTAGGGTGGCAGAGTGGAACAAAACACCAGGCATAAGGCCGAGCCTTCCACCCTTTACCAAGTATATAGATGCATTAATTATAGCAGATATATTGTGATATCCCCAACAAGTAAACATGTTCCAACAAGGAACAACATCTCCATGTTCAACAAGGAACAAACTTCATCTTCACTGCAACTATCAGCGCTATAGAGAGAATTTGGGCAAGCGGTAACATAGCCAAACAACGGTTTGCTAGGAAAGGATGGTTAGGGGCTTGACATGGCAATATGGGTGGCATGATAAGCAAGTGATAGGCATCGCAGCATAGGCATAGCAAAAGCGAGCATCTAGCAAGCAAAGATAGAAGTGATTTGAGGGTATGGTCATCTTGCTGCAAAGTTCTTAGAGTTGTGAAAGCTTGATCCTCGTAAGCGTTCCTAACAGGTTCCTCGTTCACCTACTCATCTCCGGCTCTACCCAAAGCAAGAACACAAACAATGGAACCATAATAAATCACGGTGCAATGCACAAGCAACATGATGCAATACATGGCATGATATGCGAGATGTGATATGCAATGCGTATCACGTGCTCGGAAGGAAAATGATGAACCAGGCATCAACAGCAAACCAAGTATGCCTCTGGAAAAGTGAGATGATTTGGTTGAAATCGATATAAAGATCACGGAATCGGATGCACGGTTTGCAAATGACAAGCAAAGAAGAATGGCACTAAAGCGCCATTAACGACATGATGCCACATAGCAAGCAACAAGAAATTAAGTACTGCACCCAAGCGTGCCAAAAAGCATATGGCAGTGATCTACCCAAGATGCTTGACAAAAGATGAACACTGAGCTACGGCTAATTCACACCATAACAGGTCCAAACAAGCATGGCAAAAGTGCAAAATATATCAGGTTCACGGACTTAGAAAATCTGAACATGGCGAGAATCAGCATCGAGGAAGCAATGTTGAGCAAGCAAAAAGCATGCTACAGGAACTTATAATAGCAAAACAAGGCATGGCATGAATCTAATCAAAGCATAGAACAAAAGTCCCTTACTGACCATGAGCCAAAATTGATCGGAAAATGCAATAGCACCCATGCCAATATAGCAAGTTTAGTTAGCATTCAAAAGCAGGGCATGACAAAGCAGATAACAAGTAGGCATGTTTAAGAGCTCGATGCAGTCACTACTGAGCATTACATGATAAACTAAAATACATACATCAAGAAGACATGGCATAGAAGCTATACATGGTAAGAACAACATCATAGCATACGGATCAACTACAACAACCTAGGCAAAATTGAATAACATGTAAACAATCTGCCAGGAAACATTTTATAGCAAAAGTAGAGCTCGATTGACTCAATCTATGGCACTTTATAATTGCAAAAAAGGGCATGGATGGATAGAGAATAACCATATGTTCAAATCATCCTTACTGAAGTATCTCAAAATAAGTATGGATCTCTCTGTAGCATCAAGTTAACATGGCATAAAAATATAAGCAAAACAGGGGCTGAAATCAGCAACATCATGAAGCCTAGTTTGCATGCTTGTGCTAGTCACCACAGAGATCACAAAAATACATGGCATACACCCCTGTAAAGATGGCATGGCATATTACAAAACACATGTAGGACTCAAGATCATAGGATGCACACATCAATCATGGCAAAAATGACAAAAGTGCATGTTACATTAAGAAAGCGAAACTAACATCACATAGCCCTCTTCCCATGCATTTCGGGCATCAAGATGAGCTCAAATGAAAATGATGCAATGAGATGAAATGATCTACTCATCGAAGCGAACATTTAGATATGCTACTCCTTCAAGCAGGGGCCATGGATCTGAGTTATGGTATGATGAAAATGCAACAATATAATCGCGAGAAAAAAGACTTAGAGGAATCGGGGAGGAGAAGTCAGCGGATCTGGATCTGGCCCGGTTAAATCGCCTTGAACCAGTAACCTTGACTCATGGTCGATCGAGGAGGAAGGCAGTGGCGGAGAGGCAGAGGCCTTGGCCCGGATGGCGGTAGCCGGGGAGTCAGGCGAGTGTGGCAGTGGTGGATCCGACCCGAGTGGCAGACGGCCAGGCTGGAGGAGGCAGGCTGGCCCAGGCCCGGCCGGGCTGGCGTAGCCGGTGTGGCGGCAGTGGTGACTGCAGTGCTGCGTGGCGTGGCGGACGACCGGACGTGTCCGATTTGTGACCGGGCGTGTCCGGTGTGACGGAGAAATCGTCTAGGGTTTCGTCCAGGAATTTGGGAAGGGTCTATATATAGAGGTAGGGGAGCTAGGGTGTCCAAATGAGGTGTAGTTTTTCGCCCCACGATCGTGATCGAGCGACCGAGCATGGAGGGGAGTTAGATGGGTTATTGGGCTGTTTTGGAGGGTGTTGGGCTGCAACTTAAAGGGCCTTTCTTGGATATCACGGATAACCGTTGGAGTACCAAGCAGGCTCAAATGACCCAAAACTTGGCCAGGTGGTCTACGGTGGTGTACCAAGGCCACTTGACAAACCTCGGTCCATTCTGAAAAAGTTTAGTACCGCTCACGAGAAAAATGTAAAAGGGGCCAGGGGGACATAGTCTTGCGGATTGCAAAAGCAGACAACGGGGAAAATGCTCGGAATCATGGGGCGAACACATTATGCAAATGAGATGCACATGATGACATGATATGAAATGCATGACAAGAACAAAATGCAAAATGAAGAAAAACCCAACCACGGAGGAGTATCATATCACAATGCGAAAATGGCAAGAGTTGGAGTTACATATGGAAAGTTACATCAGGGGTGTTACAACTTTGCCATGTCATCATATGCATTTAGTATCATGTCATCATGTGTATTTCATTTTGCATACATGTTCGTCTCATGCATAGAACTTTTCCCGTTGTCGTTTGCAATCCGTCCATATGTCATCGGCGTCGTTCGCCTCTCTTAAGTGGCCGGGTGTTAAACTTTCTCGGAATGGCCGAGGTTTGCTAGCGACAGCAGTATATGCCGATGAACCACTGTCAAGATTTCGTGCCATTGGAGGTGATTTGATACTCAACGGTTAACCGAGTAACATAAGGCCTCATAAAGGCCAGCCTCAAAGTAAAAACCCAGCAAACTCCCTCCATGCTCTCGTCGACCGATCTGTCGTGTGGTAACCGCTTCACCTCATTTGGACTCTCCTAGCTCCCTCTACCTGATCAAACCTCCCTCAGGCGCCACCGGGATCAAACCCTCGGCGCCAGCCCAGCGTCTCCACCCCTTGGGACATGTCCGTCCCAGCCCGGCCACCTCACTCAAGCGAATCGGAGGCCGCCACCTCAGCCGCGCCGCGCCCGTCCAACCACCGCGCGCCCGCGTGGCGTCCTGCGCCCTCCGCGCCGCCCGGCCAGCGAGGCCTCGCCGCCGCCGCCCGCCCGCCGGCCGCGAGCAGCGCCCGCGACCTCCCGCGCCCGGCCTCCTCGCCCGCCCGCAGCTCGGCCGGCCGCCAGCGCCGTCCTCGCCAGCGTGCCCGGCGCCCGCCGCCCTCCGCCCGTCGGCGTCGCCGCTACTCATCCCGGGTCGGCCTCACCCTCGCCCCTGCGCCACCGCCCGCCTCGCTCCCGTGAAGACAGCGCCGCCCGACCCGTCTGCCGCCCGGCCCGTCTGCCGCCCGGCCTCTCCGGCCTCCTCCGCGCCCAGATCCGCCCCTCTCCGTCTCGGCGCCGCCTCCCGTCCAACTCGGCGATGCTCCGGCCGCCTCGGTTCCCGTGCCATGCCCGATCAGATCTGGATCCGGTAGTCCCGATTTTGCCAAGTCCCCGAATATGTGACATTATCATGCCATGTTCATCGCATCATAACTCTGTGCATACTCGTCCGTTTCGTGCGTATAATATGTCAAATTGTTAGCCTCAGCGAGTACTTCATTGCATTCCATTGCATCATTTTCATTTGAGCTCATATTAATGCCCTAAATGCTGTTGGAAGAGTGCATGTTGATGTTAATCTCTTTGAAGCTGTTATAACATGCTCATTTGTCATTTTGCCGTGTTTGATGTGTGCATCCTAGGAGGTTGAGCTCTACATGTGTTTTGATCTATGCCATGCCATCTTTCCATAGGTGCAATCCATGTATTTGTGTGACTTGTGTCTGAGTGCATCGAGCTTGTTAAGTAGGGTACTTTCTGGTCTTTGTTTTCTGGCCTGATTCTGTTATATTTTGTTGCTATATAAACTTCTTGCTACTAGTCACTCTATGCATAATCTGAAGATGTTCACTAAGGATGTTTTGTTATAAATGTCTTTATCTATCAATTCATGCCCCCAGTTGCATTTATAGCCTGCTGGAACATGTTGTAATCTTGCTCTCAACTTGCTAAATAATGTTCTTTGTCGACTGTTAACATGAAGTTCAGTTTTGGCCATGTGCTTTTCTAGTGATACATGCACCCTATGAACTTGTCCTTGCCATTATTAGCTTCATAAACATGTATTCTTACTGTTGGTTGCCTTGTCATGCCATGTATTGCTCTGTGGTGAGTGGTTCAAACTCACCAACATACCTACTATTGTTGTTCCTGTCATGTATGCATCTATCATATAACTTGCCATGTTTACATGGGCGCCATCATATCTTCTGATCCTTTTTGGCTCATGGTCAGTAAGGGTCTTTTGTTCTATGCTATTAGTAGATTCATGCTATGCCTTTGTTTGCCATGATAAGTTCCTGTAACATGTTGTTTGATAGCTCTAAACGTTGCAACTTTGATGTTATTTCTGATAAGTCAAAGCTGTTATAATTTGCAATCTTACCATGCCCATTTGAGCATGTTCTAGTTGTTTACGGAGATAGCTCGGTGTTCATGTTTTGTTGTGCTTTACCTGTACTTCATTCTCATGCCTTTTGTTCTTATGTTGGGGTGCTGTAGCTTGTTGTTTTGATGCTTATAAGATGCCTAATTCTTTGTTATGGACTGATTGTTGCTATAACTTGTATAGAGTGTGTGTTGAACCGTTGCTTTCGTTTTGAGTGTGCAATATATGAAACTTGCTTGATTTTGCATGTAGTTTCATATTATCATGTTGCATCCTTGTTTTGGTGTGTTTGCTTGATGTTTGTATGCATTTTGCATCAATGCCATGCTTAACTTGTTTTGCTCATATCTTCTAGGCGTAGCTCGAATCTAATAAACTTTATATGTAACTTGACTAGAATTTACGTGTAGTTCATCTTGTTGCTCTTTAACTTGCTGTTTAACAACTTCAACTTAATGTTTGTTCAGTTCTGGACCAATTTTGAAATTTGCATATGAGGACTTAGGAATTGTTATATGTTGTTTCGGCCACATTTAAACTTGCCTTGATGTGTTGTTCTTGTTTGCATCATCTCTTGCCATGAGTAGCCTCATCTAGCTTTGTCATGCATCATGCTTGGTTGTGCATCATGTCTTGTCTATGTGTGGTGTGTTTACCATGTTGTGTGCTTCTTCTCGATAGTTCCCGTTTCGTTGCGATCGTGAGGATTCGTTCGTCTACGCTTGGTTCGTCTTCGTGGCTTCATCTTCTTCATGGACTCGTTCTTCTTCCTAGCGGGATTTTAGGCAAGATGACCGTCACCATGGATCTCACTACTATCATTGCTATGCTAGTTGCTTCGTTCTATCGCTTTGCTGCGCTTCCTATAACTTGTTCTTCAAGCCTCCCCAAATTGCCATGAACCTCTAACCTTTTGACACCCTTCCTAGCAAACCGTTGCTTGGCTATGTTACCGCTTTTGCTCAGCACCTCTTATAGCGTTGCTAGCTGCAGGTGAAGATGAAGATTGCTCCATGGTGGACAGGGTTATGTTGGGATATCACAATATCTCTTATATTATTAATGCATCTAAATATTTGGTAAAGGGTGGAAGGCTCGGCCTTATGCACAGTGTTTTGTTCCTCTTGCCGCCCTAGTTTTCGTCATACCGGTGTTATGTTCCCGGATTTTGCGTTCCTAATGCGGTCGGGTGATTTATGGGACCCCCTTGACGATTCGCTTTGAATAAAACTTGTCAGCAAGGCCCAACCTTGGTTTTACCATTTGCCTCACCACCACCTATACCTTTCCCTTGGGTGGCCAACCCGGGGTTATCTTTATTTAGCCCCGGGCGATTGCTTCTCTAAGTCTGAGTGCAGAACGAAGCAGACTGGGGCCCCCTCGGGGCAACTCGAGTCTGGTTTTACTCGTGGTGACCTATCCGGTGTTGCCACGAGAATGAGATATGTGCAGCTCCTATCGGGATTAGCCGATTACAGCAGGCGGCTTTGCTGGTCTTGTTTTACCATTGTCGAAATGTCTTGTAAACGGGATTCGAGACTGATCGGGTCTTCTGGGAGAAGGTATATCCTTCGTTGATCGCGAGCTTATCATGGGCTAAGTTGGGACACCCCTGCAGGTATAAACTTTTGAGAGCCGTGCATGGTTATGTGGCAGATGGGAATTTGTTAATGTCGGTTGTAGATAACTTGACACTGGTCGAATTAAAACACATCAGCGGTGTGTGTAGCGTGATGGTCTCTTCTCGTGGTCGGGAAGTGAACACGGTTTACGTGTTATGTTTGGCGTAAGTAGGTGTTGAGGATCACCTCTTGATCATTGCTAGTTTCACGACCGTTCCTTTGTTTCTCTTCTCGCTCTCATTTGCGTATGTTAGCCACCATATATGTAGTGGCTGCTGCAACCTCACCACTTTACCTTCCTTTCCCATTAAGCTTTGCTAGTCTTGATACCCATGGTAATGGGATTCTTTGAGTCTCGTGGCTCTGATTACTACAACAACGATTGCAGGTACAGGTTATCACGATGATCATGGCGAGGCGATGTTTGCTTGTTTGGAGTTTCTTCTTACGCTTCTTGATCGGGGATAGGTTCGGTCGGCGCACTGGGCTAGCGAGGTGGATATTGTTTGAGTTTCCGTTTATGATTCATCCGTAGTGGGATGTTGTTCTTAATGTATGATGATGTTGTATTTGTGTGGCATTGTATGCCTTTTGTATGTATCCCCATGTATTATGTAATGTTGATGTAATGATATCCACCTTGCAAGCGTCTTCAAGATCGCTTCTATCCTTAGTGGGACCTTGAGTTCCTTTAGGATAGGGTCGCATCTTAGGCGTGACCTGAGGAGCTCTCGATGGCGAGAGATACTTTAGCGAATTCAGGATGTCGCCAAAAGCGAGTGTTGAAAGATATCCATGGTGGTGAACTCCATGACGGCGCTTAATCGGATTCGATTGGAGGCGCAGGAGGTTGGTCCGGCGAGTCCGCACCTCGAGTCATAGGCGTCGCAAGGGACAAGGTCGATATTCGGCTCCATCGCCGTGAGGTTGCAGCCCCAGGCGGTGTCTAGCCACCCATCCTCGATCTGGCGGTCGGCTCGAATTAAGGATCGAGGCGGACTCATGTGCGGCTTCGAGGCCTTGTCGGCGTGAGCTAAATCATGCCCATCGAGATAGTGCGGCACGCTCGGCTCTGGCTCGAATCCATTGAAGATCAAGTCTCCGCGGATGTCGGCCGTGAAGTTTAAGCTTCAAATCTGACTGATGGCGGGCGTAGCTTCGATCTGCTCCGGATGGCCAGCGAATTGGCCCTTGATGCAAAGCCGCCCGAACACGAAGATCTGTCCGGGAGAAAAGTCTCACCACGGACTGCGTCGTTGTTGATGATCAAAGGCCATCAAGCCTGTTGGTGGCGACACGGAGGAACTCTCAATGAAAGCACCAATGTCGATTGTCAAAACCGGCGGATCTCGGGTAGGGGTCCCGGCGTGCGTCTAGGAGGATGGTAACGGAGACAAGGGACACAATGTTTTTACCCAGGTTCGGGCCCTCTCGATGGAGGTAAAACCCTACTCCTGCTTGATTAATATTGATGATATGGGTAGTACAAGAGTGGATCTACCACGAGATCAAGGAGGCTAAACCCTAGAAGCTAGCCTATGCTATGATTGTTGTTGTGATTGTTGTCCTACGGACTAAAACCCTCCGGTTTATATAGACACCGGAGAGGGGTAGGGTTACACAGAGTCGGTTACAATGGTAGGAGATCTACATATCCGTATTGCCAAGCTTGCCTTCCACGCCAAGGAAAGTCCTATCCGGACACGGGACGAAGTCTTCAATCTTGTATCTTCATAGTCTTGGAGTCCGGCCGATGATGATAGTCCGGCTATCCGGACACCCCTAGTCCAGGACTCCCTCAAAGGGTATATATAGCATCCACACAAGGTCCAATCGTTACACAAATTTGACCCTTCGGTTGGACCGAATAGAAGAACTTCGGTGAGACCGATTTAGTTCAAAATGTGAACATTAGGAATTTCGGTGGGAGCATTGGAACAACTCGGTGGGACCGATGTGCTAGGGTTTGGGCAAAACCTCATCTCGGTGAAGCCGATTGTTTGAACTTGGTGAGACCGATTTCAGCAAAGAGCAAACAGAGAGTTGGTCAAGCAAACTCGGTGGGACCGATTGCACATTTTGGTGAGACCGAAATAATTGTAATAGGTAACAGAGAGTTTGCATGCCCATCTCAACGCGATTGAGATCCGTATCGGTGTGACCGAGGAGTTAGGGTTTCTGGCAGTGGCTATGTCAAGTGAACTTGGCAGCGCCGGATAGATCAATTCGGTGGGGCTGAGTTTGACTTTGAGTTTTGGACATATTTGGACATGAGAAAGTGGTTGAGGGCTTTGGAACAATATCACTAAGCACTTTGAGCAAGTGGACCATTAAGCAACACCTCATCCCCTTTTAATAGTATTAGCTTTCCTATGGACTCAAATGTGATCTTGGATCACTAAAATATAAATGAAGATTCTTGAGCTTTTGCCAATATGTGTCCTTAGCATTTTGAGGGGTCCACATCTCTAGTCCATGCCATGCCAATCATTGAACTTTATTTTAACTTGAATGGATATTAGTTCAATGAGCTATATGTTGTTATGAATTACTAAAACCACCCGGGGATTAGTTGCACTTTCAAATAGGTTAGTCCCACAAAAATGATATAAAGTTTCTATAAAATGATTGTAAAACATCCAAGATTGATAATATAACAACATGGAACAAGCAAAAATTTATAGATACGTTGGAGATGTATCACATGACTACCTTCCAACTTGAAGCTTAGCCACCAAGTTTCATACCTTATATCTGTGGATTTTTCACTAGCTTCTTCATCGGTTTACGTCCGAAACTTGTCTCGATCTTAAATTTTGTGCGATCAACCTGGTAGCAAACCAAGAGTATCCATAGCCCTAGTGTTGAAAAGACAACAACCTAGACATGGTCTCGCTGCCACGGCACATTCGTTGCACCCGATTACCTTGGTGACAGCGTGGAGATAGGGTGTTAGACCGCGATCGGCATGCTCTGCATGTCGTGAATCCTCTGCCTTGCCTGTGTGCTCACCCGGGTGCCTCTCGTGCTTGTCCTCGCTCGCTCATTTGCAACCTCATCTGTTTCCTCCCAGCTATCCTCTACAGCTCCTCGATCTGCGGCAGCTTTGCAGCGGATGCGGACATGGCAGAGCGAGAACACAGTGCTCTCGTGTGATCGATCCGTCCCCTCACGAGCTGTGTGCTTGGATGATCCTCAACGACCTATCCCGTCAAGCCAGAGCCCTCTCGTCGCCTCTTGCCCCTCCAGAACCCTTTTCGACGGCTGCTAGCTCTTCCTCCTCGCCCTTTATAAATAGAGCCCTCCCTGAGCAGTTCTAGCCCCTCACCCCACCTCCACTACTAGGGAAAAGCCTATACGAGAATCTTACCAGCAACACGCTTTAAAATAAAGCGCTGCTGCTACGTAGCGATATGCGTGCAAGCAGAACTTCATTGCTGAAATAAATATAGCGATGGCGGCGCCCGCTCTAAGCGCTCTTGCTATAATTCGCGCGAGGCCGCAGCGAGGCTAGTTCTAGCAACATGCGTTATCACGAAGCGCTACTGCTACGGATCATAGTAGCAGCGCATTTCACCAATAAGCGCTCTTGCTAAGTTTCCTACAAAATTTAGTCCCACCTCGATCCGTGAAGAGTTTCTACCACCTTAAATATGTTACTTCTCAAACTTTGACAAGCACTTGGTCTTCATTGAACTCTATGTGTAGAATTTGTGGCCACAATATGAGTCTTCACGGTTCCTAAACGGTGAGGACTCATATTGACAAATGGTGTATGCAAAAGATCGTTGATGATCAATGTATTTTGAAGTCTATTTTTACATCTTGACACATAGCGATGGCGCTTTCTTTGTGAAAGGCGCTACTGCTAAATAATTAGCGATGGCGTCTTTCTCTATAGCGTGCTCTGCTAAGCCATTCCATCTCCACCCCCTCTCCTCTATCCGATCCTCACACTCACACACTCACTAGATCTCCCCTCAACCCCCACGTTGGTCCTCCCGTTGCCCCTCCTCCCCTCTGCGCCGCCGTCACCTCCTCCTCCTTGCTGGATTAGGTGTCGGCCTCCTCCTCAATCCTCCCTCCACTGCTTGCGCTGGCCCGGCCCCTCCTCGCTCCGCCTTCCTCCTCCGTCCTCCCTCCTTTGGCCATGGCCCGGCTCCTCCCTCGCTCGCTTTCCTCCTCCGTCCTACTCTCTTCTCCCTCCTTGAGTCGCCCCTCCTTCTCCCTCCTCCCTGCTACATTTTGATTTAGTAGGCTAGTTCATATGCAACATTTTGATTTAGTTGATATGATTTAGTTGATTTAGTAGGCTAGTTGATTTAGTTGATTTAGACCATTTTGATTTAGTTGATTTAGTAGGCTAGTTGATTTAGTTGATTTAGTATGCACCATTTTATTGTTATTTTTTTGTACATGGATAGGTAGATGCTTTTGTTTTTTTGTAATAAGTTATTTTTGGCAAAATGTAGGTGGTACCTTGTCATCTAATATGTTACTAGATCTTAGGATTATAATTGTCCATCAAATTGCTTCTCATGGAAGAACCAAAAATATCATATGCTCTTGTTTTTCTTTCTGTGAAGTGGATCGTTAATCCTTTGCTCATATTGCTTTAGAAAAATGGTGCCACCACCAACACCACTATATCGACTATGCAAGTCAAGGTCTTGACAACCTTGGCCAGCAAGCTATTGGCATCTACTTCCAGCGAGTTTTAGTCATCTTGTGATGAAATTAGATGAAATGTAACAACTATTTTATTTTTAGTGTTGGCATTCTGCATTGTGTCATTTGCTTATTTTACAGATCTTCCCATGCAATGTGAGGTTGAAATTCAATGAGTGACAGGAACCTTTGTGACATTTGAGGCTCACAGGGGCGTACACTATGGAGGTCGAGAAAGGGCGCAATATGTCACAGATTGGAGGAGATGGATGGGCCCGTTTAAATCGCCCGCATGCGTCTTCTTGGTGGTGAGTTGATCAGCTTCTCCTTGAGCAAAAAGACCCAAGTTGGCTGTCATTTATCTCAACTTTGGTGGAAGATGATGAAGATGATGAAGATGATGAAGATGATGAAGATAATGAGGACCCACTTTCGATGAAGATGATAAGGACCCACTTCATGAAGCCATCGTAGCTCAAAGAATGAGGCTGGCGAGGAGGGCGTGTCAACTTTGTGGGACATAATTCTGCCACGTCTTGACTTTGTCGGGGTGCCATTCGTGACCCGCTGACAAGTACCATGGTTGATCGACATGATATGGTATGTTATACTTACAAATGCAAATTATCCGATGAAATACTTAGTATACAGTCCAATGATATGGTATGTTGTGTGGAATCTAGTCGATGATATGTTTTAGTGTAGAGTTCGATCACATGCTTACTAGTGTAGAATCTAAGGAACTATTAATAGTGTAGATAATCCATATATACTTATTTGCAAGAGTATATGCGAGGCTATTTATTAATTGATATGTTTTCTTATTGAGAAATTGGCGAAGAGCCTATCTGTGAGTTATGGTATCGAGCACGATGAAGAAAGCGCAGCTGGACTACGCCTTCTTGCAAGGGCTCCGTCACAACTGTACTTACAGCGTGGACACGGACGATGCTTTACATAAACTTCGGTTGGGTGGAGAAATTCCTTGATGGCAAGAATCTTCATGTTGGATAGGCCATCCTAATTACTATCGGGAACACCAACTGCCCAAGCTTGAGGATGATGATTGTCTTGATATCATCTAGAACTACATATGTGTGTGTGGCTATATCATCTAGAACTACATATGATGATTGTCGTCGATATCATCTAGAACTACATATGATGATCGTGTCGATATCATCTAGAACTACATATGATGATAAATCGTCGATATGACCTTGTCTTTGCTTGAGGATGCATGTTGACTATGCATGAAATTGTTATCTAGTACTCCTTAGTTCCAAATTACTGCGTCGTGGTTTGAACTAAAACCACGACAGTAATTAAACGAAAAATACTAATACTATAATGGTTTATGAATTTGATATCTAGTAGTACCTAGTATCTGAAAGGGAAAGGGGGGTACAGTGGGAAAATGATGAAAGATATAGCAGTAGCAAGGGACAACGAAATCGCTACAGCTAACTAATCGTAGCGCGTTCCTCAAAAGCGTTCTTGATATAAATCAACGATAGTAGCGAGTGCGGACCACGCTACTACTATAAGTTAACTATGGCGCCTTATTAGTAGCACGGCCACCCGCGCTGCTGCTAGCCTCAAAACCCGCGCTACTACTAGGGTTTTCCCTAGTAGTGCTCCTCTGGCCACAAATCGATCAACTCAGCACCGCGGCAAGGCCACGCGGGCCTCTAGCCCCGTTTCCCGCCGGAGTTGTCTACGGATCCCCCAAGGTGGTCCACTCGCTCCGGTGCTCTCGGATCTCTTCCACCCCTCCACGCGTGTTCGTGAGCTTCTCCTAAGCACGAAAGTGTCGCTGGATCAACGAGACCTCACCGGAAACCCCAACTCCGCTGCCCGTCGTCTCTGGAGAAGGCCATTCTGATGCTGTTTGTCCACCTCTTCCCATGCTTTGGGTATGTGTGTGCTCGTCTTCATGCGCTACTTCCATCCCCCTCCTTGCCGGCTGTCGCCGTGGCCTCCTCGCCAGAGAACCACCATCGGCAGCGCCGCCGCCCTTTGTTCCCTCCCTCTCTCTATTAAACCTGACATAGGGACCCCACCTATCAGCCTCTCTCTCCCACTCCGAAGTGATATGAGTGGAGGCGTATTCTAAGACTACACATTCGACGTGGCGCTCTCTAGGATTTGGCATTTGTTGTTTAAATTTAAATATTTGACCCAAACTTTGACCAATAATATCTCTAAACTATAAGTCCAATTGAGTTGATTCTTTTTGCACCAATTTTGTCTTGAGCTCTTCTTTCTGCATGCAAAATTTAAAATTTTCATTGTATATATTTTCTGGTGAATTAAAATGCTTTATGTGACATTTTTGGCTTTTAATTATTAGGAAGGTTCGATTGCCTTGAAGAGGACCGGGAGTTTGTCACCCTCCTCGAACTAAGGCAAGCCACACCATTCATTGCAAGGATGGCATTGCAATGACAATGATTTTACTTGAATTAAATTCATATTATTGCATTTAGTTAATTTAAATATATTTAACTTGTGCTAGTATTATTTCCATGCTATGCTTCTGAAGTATGATCGTTACTTGGTTAAGTTATGTAGTACTCCTCCATCCCATAATATAAGAACGTTTTTGACACTAGTGTAGTGTCAAAAGCGTTCTTATATAGAGACGGAAAATAATATTCCTAATAATATGCTTATGCTGATGATAGTACCGTTACTATGTTGATTAGATTTGCATGTGCATTTCATGGCATGCTATGACTCGCATTATTTTCTCCAAGTTAAGCGTGATAATAAGCTCAACTTAAACATATTGTTGATCGAGTCATGGTGCCACCGAATCGAGCTTCCTAGTGCAACCACATTTGCCTTTATGGGAAGGCCCTAATCAATCTATTGTCATGCCTCCATTTGGTGCCTCCAACTAGGGAAGGTTATGCACTTGCACTACCTGGCCCGGTGAGCGGGCATAATCTTGTGTGCTGTTGTTGTGTGGTACAATTGTCCCGCTTGGGACCGTTTTATTTTTCCACCACGGTGGTGGTTGGATGTCTAGAGTGGCATCGGGGCCACCCATGACTTAGTGAAGGAAATATGCCTAGAGACAGTAATAAAGTTATTATTTATTTCCTTCTTTCATGATAAATTGTTATTATTCATGCTAGAATTGTATTAACGGAAACTTGATACATGTGTGAATACATAGACAAGCAGTGTCACTAGTATGCCTCTACTTGACTAGCTCGTTGAATCAAAGATGGTTAAGTTTCCTAGCCATAGACATGAGTTGTCATTTGATTAACGAGATCACATCATTAAAGAATGATGTGATTGACTTGACCCATTCCGTTAGCTTAGCACTTGATCGTTTAATATGTTGCTATTGCTTTCTTCATAACTTATACATGTTCCTATGACTATGAGATTATGCAACTCCCGGCTACCGGAGGAACACATTGTGTGCTACCAACGTCACAACGTAACTGGGTGATTATAAAGGAGCTCTACAGGTGTCTCCGAAGGTACATGTTGAGTTGACATATTTTGAGATTAGGATTTGTCACTCCGATTGTCGGAGAGGTATCTCTGGGCCCTCTCGGTAATGCCCATCACTATAAGCCTTGCAAGCAATGTGACTAATGAGTTACTTGCGGGATGATGCATTACAAACGAGTAAAGAGACTTGCCGGTAACGAGATTGAACTACGTATTGAGATACCGACGATCAACTCTCGGGCAAGTAACATACCAATGACAAAGGGAACAACGTATGTTGTTATGCGGTTTGACTGATAAAGATCTTCGTAGAATATGTGGGATCCAATATGAGCATCCAAGTTCCGCTATTGGTTATTGACGAAGGCGTGTCTCGGTCATGTCTGTGTTCTCGAACCGCTGAGTCCTTGCAACAAATTCGATGGCGGTTATATTATGAGTTTATGGGTTTTGATTGACCGAAGGAGTTAGTCCGGATGAGATCGGGGACATGACGAGTCTCGAAATGGTCGATACATGAAGATCAATATATTGGGCGACTATATTTGGACACGGAAAGGTTTGGGTGAGATTGGGACAATCTAGGAGACTCGGGAGGTTATCGGAACCCCAGAGGTATATGGTCCTTATTGGGCCTTAGTGGAAAGGAGGAAAGGAGAAAGGGAGGCGCACCCCCAAGCCCAATCGAATAGGGAGGGCGGCCCCCTTTCCTACTCGGTGGGACAATACCCATCTTATGCAACAAAAGGCAGCTGCATTCACATTAAAAGGGCACCATCAAAATCCGTTGAGGCGGCGCCTTATAAGCTGTGGTTTGGCAAGAAACCAAAGTTGTCGTTTCTTAAAGTTTAGGGTTGCGATGCTTATGTGAAAAAGTTTCACCTGATAAGCTCGAACACTAATAGAAGGTGTACCCAACAGATTCCTTTGGGTATTCTATCACAGATCCGAAGGCAAGATATTCTTCGCTAAAATGGATCCTTTCTAGAGAAGGAGTTCTCTCGAAAGAAGTGAGTGGGAGGAAAGTAGAGCTTGATAAGGTAATTGTACCTTCTCCCGAATTGGAAAGTAGTTTATCACAGAAATCAGTTCTAGTGATTCCTACACCAATTAGTGAGGAAGCTAATGATGATGATCATGAAGCTTCGGTCAAGTTACTACCGAACTTTGTAGATCTTCCATATTAAGATCCGCACAGTGATGCAGTAATCCTATACGGAAGTCATGTTACTAGACCATGATGAACCTACAAACTATGAGGAAGCGATGATGAGCGATTCCAAAAATGGCTTGAGGCCATGAAATCTGAGATGGCATCCATGTATGAGAACAAAGTATGGACTTTGGTTGACTTGGCCGATGATCGGCAAGCCATCGAGCATAAATGGATCTTGAAGAAGAAAGGGCGCTAATGGTAATATTCTGTCTACAAAGCTCGACTTGTTGCAAAAGGTTTTCGACAAGTTCAAGGGGTTGACTACGATGAGACTTTCTTACCGTAGCAATGCTTAAGTCTGTAGAATCATGTTAGCAATTGCTGCATTTTATGATTATGAAATATGGCAAATGGATGTCAAAACTGCATTCTGAATGGATTTCTAGAAGAAGAGTTGTATATGATGCAACGAGAAAGTTTTGTCGATCCGAAGGTGCTAACACGATTGTGCAAGCTCCACAATCCATTTATGGACTGGTGCAAGCCTCTCGGAGTTGGAATAAGCGCTTTGATAGTGTGATCAAAGCATATGGTTTTATCTGAGACTTTTGGAGAAACTTTGTATTTACAAGAAAGTGAGTGGGAGCTCTGTAGTATTTCGATATTATATGTGGGCGACATATTGTTGATTGGAAATGATATAGAATTTCTCTAAAGCATAAAAGGATACTTGAATAAAAGTTTTTCAATGAAAGACCTCGGTGAAGCTGCTTACACATTGAGCATCAAGATCTATAGAGATAGATCAAGATGCTTGATAAGATTTTTCAATGAGTACATACCTTGATAAGATTTTGAAGTAATTCAAAATGGAACAGTCAAAGAAGGAGTTCTTTGCAAGGTGTGAAGTTGAGTAAGACTCAAAACCCGACTATGGCAGAAAATAGAAAGAGAATGAAAAGTCATTCCCTATGCCTCAGACATATGTTCTATTAAGTATGCTATCTTTGTGTACCGGACCTATTGTATACCTTGCTTTGAGTTTAGCAAGGAGTACAATTTGATCTAAGTAGATCCTTTGGGCGGTGGTCAGAATATCCTTAGTAAGGACTAAGGAAATATTTCTCGATTATGGAGGTGATAAAAGAGGCCATCGTAAAGAGTTACATCGGTGCAAGCTTTTACACACATCCAGATGACTCTAGGTCTCAATCTGGATACATATTGAAAGTGGGAGCAATTAGCTAGAGTAGCTCCATGCAGAGCATTGTAGACATAGAATATTTGCAAAATACATATGGCTCTAAATGTGACAGACCCGTTGACTAAACTTCTCTCACGAGCAAAACATGATCATACCTTAGTACTCTTTGGGTGTTAATCTCATAGCGATGTGAACTAGATTATTGACTCTAGTAAACCCTTTGGGTGTTGATCACCTTACGATGTGAACTATGGGTATTAATCATATACAAATATGAATATTGGTGTTAAATCACATGATAATGTGAACTAGATTATTGACTCTAGTGCAAGTGGGAGACTAAAGGAAATATGCCCTAGAGGCAATAATAAAGTTATTATTTATTTCCTTATATCATGATAAATGTTTATAATTCGTGCTAGAATTGTATTAACCGGAAACTTGATACATGTGTGAATACATAGACAAACAGTGTCACTAGTATGCCTCTACTTGACTAGCTCGTTGAATCAAAGATGGTTAAGTTTCCTAGCCATAGACATGAGTTGTCATTTGATTAACGGGATCACATCATTAGAGAATGATGTGATTGACTTGACCCATTCCGTTAGCTTAGCACTTGGTCGTTTAGTATGTTGCTATTGCTTTCTTCATAACTTATACATGTCCCTATGACTATAAGATTATGCAACTCCGTTTACGGAGGAACACTTTGTATGCTACCAGCGTCCTGGCGTGGCTGGGTGATTATAAAGGAGATCTATAGGTGTCTTTGAAGGACATGTTGAGTTGGCGTATTTCGAGATTAGGATTTGTCACTCCGATTGTCGGAGAGGTATCTTTGGGCCCTCTCGGTAATGCACATCACTATAAGCCTTGCAAGCAATGTGACTAATGAGTTAGTTGCGGGATGATGCATTACATAACGAGTAAAGAGACTTGCGATAGCGAGATTGAACTAGGTATTGAGATACAAACGATCGAATCTTGGGCAAGTAACATCCGATGACAAAGGAACAACATTATCTTTGTTATGCGGTTTGACGATAAAGATCTTCATAGAATATGTGGAGCCGATATGAGCATCCAGGTTCGCTATTGGTTATTGACGGAGGCGTGTCTTGGTCATGTCTACATGTTCTCGAACCTGTAGGGTCCGCATGCTTAAAGTTCGATGACGGTTATATTATGAGTTTATGTGTTTTGATTGACCGAAGGAGTTCGGAGCCCCGGTTGAGATCGGGGACATGACGAGGAGTTTCGAAATGGTTGAGACATGAGGATCGATATATTGGGCGACTATATTTGGACATCGGAAGGTTCGGGTGAGATTGGGACAATACCGGAGCTTCGGGAGGTTATCAGAACCCCCCGGGAGGTATATGGGCCTTATTGGGCCTTATTGGAAAGGAGGGAAAGGAGAAAGGGAGGCGCGCCCCCAAGCCCAATCCGAATTGGGAGGGGTGGCCCCTTTCCTCCTCCTCCTTCCTCTTCCTTCCTCTCCCTCTCCTAATAGGAAAGGGAGTCCTACTCGGTGGGAGTTGGACTCCCCTAAAGCCGCCACCCCCTTGGCGGCCCCTCTCCTTGCTCCTTTATATACGGGGGTTGGGGGGCACCTCTAGACACAACAATTGTCTCTTGATCTCTTAGCCGTGTGCGGTGCCCCCCTCCACCATATTCCACCTCGGTAATATCGTAGCGATGCTTAGGCGAAGCCCTGCGTCGGTAGCATCATCGACACCGTCATCACGCCGTCGTGCTGATGGAACTCTCCCGCAAAGCTCTGCTGGATTGGAGTTCTGGGACGTCATCGAGCTGAACGTGTGCTGAACTCGGAGGTGCCGTATGTTCGGTACTTGGATCGGTCGGATCGTGAAGACATACGACTACATCAACCGCGTTGTGCTAACGCTTCCACTTTTGGTCTACGAGGGTATGTGGACAACACTCTTCCCTCTCGTTGCTATGCATCATCATGATCTTGCGTATGCGTAGGAAATTTTTGAAATTACTACGTTCCCCAACACTTAGACCAAAGGGTAGTTTGTCGAAGTGGCTGGGAGAGTGTCATGCAATAGATTGGTTTTGTCAGAATGCCGTTGGTCCACCCAAATGGGATCACGAGTCCATGGGTTTTGTGGTGTGGGTACAGTGTACTAACATCTGCATAGTGTGTATCATCTATCGACAGCCGCGTCCTCGATCATGGACACAATTCATAGTAGGTCATACCATGGGTCAACATTAATAATTAACCTGCACACTAATGAAATTCTTATGGCACATGGTATGATCCTTTGGTTGATCATCGAGCTTGTTTGAGATATGGTCTGAGGGGATCATCTTGGTAATTTGTTGAAATGTGGTTCTGAGGTAACCAAGATGGTAAGTTGATGCGAGGGACCGTAAGGTTTGATCACACTCGTCACGATTATCATGCCATGCCCATGCATTTAACCAGATTAAATATCTTGTTATTGCCTGTCATATTTGATATTATTGTTGTGAGCTTGTGAGTACATTCTAAAGTACTCACCTAGCGTGTCATGCCAGTTTCAAGAGAAGTCATACCAGGAGTCGTAGTTGAGTCGATCACCGTAGTCTAGGCCGTGTCCCAGCAGTGTCCCTATGAGATGGAGTCCCTCTACATCGTTGTTTCGTTGTCGTGTAGTTGTATCATTGTCGCCGAGGCCCAAGATATGTCTACTAAATAACGTATATAAGTGTAGGAGTACCGTGTGTGCCACTTGGCCTCATTGTATGATGTATCATCGAACCTATGCTTCCACAAGAGATCAATAAAGCGGTTGTTTTTCTGTACCAAGTTGTTGTGTATTGCGGATGACATGATCTTTTGGTGGCAATGCAAGGTAAACCGGTTGCTCTGGACCGGGGTGCCACAACATGAGAATGCAAATATTTCTTTAAAGTTTAATCACCGTCGTGCTCAAAAAGATATAAGAGAAGCACTAGAGTAACTGCCTAGCTCAAAAGATTTAAGTGAAGTACATAGAGTATTCTAACAAATCATGATAAACGTGTGGCTCTCTCACATAAGTGTGTCTCCACAAAAGATGATTGCGACAAACTAAAAAGAAAACTGTCAGAATCGGGGCTCCAGGGACCCAAGAAAGGTTCGAGCTCTGCTGTGCGCTCTCTGAACCTCTCTAGGCCCTGCCTTGCGACCGCGACCTCACGACGATGCTCCGGCGTACTCGAGTGAAGGGAGAAACAAATCGGAGACACGATAGTTACCAAAGTTTGGGCCACCTTGCGGTGTAAGACCCTACTCCTGCTTTGTAGGTGGATTGCCTCATGATGGAGGAGTATGAGTGTACAAGGGAGGAGAACGGCCTTAGGAGAGTTTTTGGAATCCCCCTCTCCCTTGGTGGCGCCCTATCTATCTATATACTGGCCTTGGTCCTCTTCCCCCGAAAACATGAGGCAGGAAGGGTTACCACAACGACCAATTCAAAAGGGGACAGGAGTACACCTTATCCTGACGAAAGGTAGTCTTCGCCTGCAAAAGCCTCCTGTCGTGACGCGCCGGTGGGCTCGGTGATGACCTCCGTCCTTGCTAGCCCGCTGTCCTGGTCTTCTTGCACTGAATGGTAACCTTTGGGCATTGCTTTGGGAACTGGCGTGCTGGCCTTGCTCCCTTAGCACGAAGAAACCCTTCCCATCTGCTTGGTGGCGTATACGCCCCCTTTCGATCTTGGTAGCGTCACCCACTATCGGTGCAACAAACCACAGGTCTGTTGCCCAGATTGTGCACATGCACGAGAACAAGATTGCAGCGCCAAGATCAGATCAGGCACGAAGGGATCGGCTCTTTGAAGAATCAGAGAGCTGGTCGAGAAGACCAAGTTAAGCCAAAGAGACACGATGTCACTAAGGGGAAAATACTCCCTTTTGGGGCAAGCGAGCCTGGCGGGGTTGGGGTTGCCCCATAAGCAAGCCTCGGATCGTCCGGCGGGCCTGCGAGGCTTTCGAGCCAAACCACTCGACCGCACCACCTCACAGCGGTGCAAGTCATCGACGGTGTAGTGTCAAGCCCTAAGTGACTAAGTGGCTGCTTCACGCCATATAGCAACCACTTCCTCAGAGAAAAAACCTCCATATGACACCCATCCTGAGACGTGTCAAGCAAGCAGGCGTGAAGCTGGCAAAACAGCCCTGCAAGGGTTGCCAGGCACGCTGTGATGTGATAATGAGCGGCGCATTTAATGCACTCTGTCCGCCTACGGAGTTAGGTATGATGGAGCTGTTTGCTATCTAATCAATATGTAAACACTGATTTTCCACTATGGTGACCCCTTCATCTATAAAAGGAGGCCCATGGCAACTGTAGAATGGGTTCGGACCCTCACACATTCATACGCGAGTAGCCACTCTCGCCCCGAGGAAACCCTGCCAGGCAAGAGCGTCGCGTTCTCCACCATTACCAACCATCAATCCACCAAAGCAGGAGTAGGGTTTTACTCCTCGCGGGTGCCGAACACAAGGTAAAACTACCGTGTGATCTCTGCAATGCTTGTGTTCGCTTCTATGCTCTTTGTGCAATGTGCCCATCCTCCGCCAAACCAAAGGGATCGTGGCCCCATAGGTGGCCGTGGATTCAACGACACCGCGTGAAGGTCTGGGCATGAAACTCCGTTCCTGATCCTTTGTCCATAGGTCTCGAAGCTACCTCACAGCGGGGCCTTGCGAGATTTTGATGAAGCTTGCTAACATGTGCCTTGCAAGGAGGGGCCTCGAAGTGTTGGGGTTATCGGTAGGTGCGTCAGCTGCAAACTAAAGATTCCTCTGCGAGAACATCCAGGAACATGCTACGGGAGATGGATCACAGTTCGTTACCACTAGGCAGCGATGCCATGCAGCGGAAGAAGAGTTGGGGCAGCGGCGTCTGCGCGGATCGTCTCGTCCTCGTTCGATCTCCCTCGGCGGCGATCGTCGATCCCGTCGAGTTAGCGGGCGGCACAAGTGCACCGCCTCTAACGGTATCCGGCGCATGCGGAGAGGAGCGTCGTCGGCGGACTGCTAGGTCGATCACGATCGGCGGCAAGTGGAGGTGGCTCCACGAGGCGAAGCGATCAACCTCACGAGGCGAAGCTCGCCTCCACGAGGCGAAGCGATCTATCACAATTCTGAGTGTGCGCACCTCCACTTTATATAGGCGTCCGTCGCGAGCTCAACACTTGGGCCTCGCCGCGGACCCTGAATCAAAGTCTACTCGGTCACGTTCCTAGTCGATTCGGATCACATCCGACCGGTGTCCTCTGAACCGACCTCGTGGGTTCCTTCCCTTAAGCCGCGACCCCTTAGGTTCAAGTCGGCTTGGTCACGATTCGGATCACCTCCGACACATGCGGTTGGTAGCGGCCTCTAGCAAGGCGTGCCGACCACCAAGCGAGCGATGAAGCTGGTTAAGCGAACACAGCCTGGCGTGTCATACTTCTGTTCCCTTTGCCCACGATATATGTTGTCGGGCTCAAAGCGAGACTGTCATCCTTGTGCTAACCCGACCTCTTTCTCGTTCGGTGATCTGACCACAATCCGGATTATCTCATAATCCTTGTCGCATAGCCATGCTATTCTGGTCGAGATCACACGAGGGGCCCAGTATATCTCTCGATCGGAGGGCAAATCCCATCTTGCTCGACCATGTCTGCAGCATGGGATTGGACAAACCGAAACCTACCTTTGTAACTACCCGATCACGGAGTAGCGTTTGGTCGACCCCAAAGCAAGTCTATCACCATCTCAGTACATCGTCGGCTCAGGTCTTAGGACATAGAGCGTATGTTGTACTAGAGACTCACAGATGACATATCGCTGCGTCTCATAGTTGGGTCATCAGACTCGGACCTTATCTCGACTTCGGATCCGACTATGTCGAATCCGACCAGACCTTTCAAGTCCATATTATCCGGTTAGCATCCAATGCTCCATGGCTAGTGAGACCGAGCCATCGACCGTGTCATATGCTAGTCTAGTCGGCTTGGCGTCCACACAACCCTTTCGACTAGGGACCTTTTAGGACAGTCATCATACAATGTATAGTCCCACAAACAAGTCACGTGCTTGCGATACACATCATTGATAATGTCCAAGGACTATCTTTATTCATAAACACATAGGAAATATCATCATACATGATTGCCTCTAGGGCATATCTCCAACATCTCCCACTTGCACTAGAGTCAATCAAATAGACATCGAATGCCCATAGCTCTAACGTGCCCCTCATGCTTGGGTTGTGGGCGGCTTAGTCAGCGGATCTGCAACATTTGCATCCGTGTGAATCTTGCATAACTCTACATCACCATTCTTTCGATCTTTCGTATCGGTGATATTTCCGGTCTATGTGTCGACCTTGTGGTGATTCCTCGGCTCCTTGGCTTGTGCGATGGCACGAATTATCACAATAAAGGTCCAACGGTTTCACGAGGCTGGGAAAATACCAAGATCATCTAGAAAATGCGGATCAAACACCTTCCTTTGCAGCTTCACAAGCCGCAATGTATTAAACTACGTGGTAGAATCGACCACCGTATCCTGCTTGGAACTCATCGATTGCACTGCTCCTCCGTTAGGGCGTACGAATCGGTGTGATCGACAATCATCTCTGTCGGTTTGGAAACTAGCATCGGCGTAACCCCTTACGACGAGCTCTTCCTCACCTCCATAAACTAGGAACATCTCTTTAGTCCTTTTGGTACTTCAAAATAGTCTTTACCGCTGCCCGGTGACTCTCACAGGTTGGCCAGTATCTACTTGTTAGGCTTATTGCAAAAGCAACATCAGGCCTTGTACATATCATGGCATACATGATGGATCCGATTGCCGAGGCATCGGAATCCTACTCATCTGCTTCGCTCATCGGATGTCGAAGGACTACGAGTCTCGCTTAGCCTTATACCATGTGAGGCGGCAAGAACCCTTTCTTCGCCTCACTCATGTTGAACCACTTCAACACTTTATCTATGTATGTGCTCTGGCTTAAGCCGAGCAGCCTCCTCGATCTATCTCTATAGATCTTAATGCCTAAAATATAGACTGCCTCACCAAGGTCCTTCATCGAAAACTTGCCATTCAATGATCCCTTGACCGAGTTTAACATCGAAAAATTATTTCCGATCAGTAGTATGTCATCCACATACAAGATCAAAAACAGTATCGAGCTCCACTTAACTTCTTGTATAAACAAGAGTCCTCTTAGCTTTTGATGAAACCGAGATAAGTGGCGACTTCATCAAAGCGAATGTTCCAACTCGAGATGCTTGCTTCAACCCATAAATGGATCTCTTGAGCTTGCATACCTTACTAGTGCTAGTCGGATCGACAAAACCCTCGGGCTGTATCATATACCGTCCTCGGTTAAATTTCCGTGAAGGAAAGCCGTCTTGACATCCATCGCCATATCTACGTAATCGAAATATGCAGCTATAGCTAATATGATCCTCACCGATTTCAGCATCGCTACCGGCGAGTAAGTCTCGTCGTAGTCAATTCCTTGAACTTGTCCATAACCTTTAGCGACAAGCCGAGCTTTGTAGATCTGAACATTTCCATCCACATCGGTTTTCTTCTTAAAGACCCATTTGCAACCAATGGCGATTCGCCGGTGGCGGATCAACCAAGTCCCGGACTTGATTCTCATCCATGGACTTTAACTTTCGGATCTCATGGCCTCCAGCCATGCCTCGAATCTGGGCTCACCATCGCTTACGCATATGTGGCGGCTCGTCGCTTTCTAGCAACAATACATCACGCACTCTGCGCAATCTTTCCGACCTCCGTGGTTCGGTGCGCTTCCACTGAGGTTCCTGGTGACTCGGTATGATCTCATCACCGGCCGAGCCGTCCCAGTGGTCCTCGAATTTCTTGAGTCGAACCGTCCTCCACTAGCCTCCCGGTGAGAAACTCTTTCTCAAGGAAAACCCGTTCGAGCAACAAACACTTTGTTCTCTTCCGGTTGTAGAAGCTATATCCCAAGGTTTCCCTCGGATATCCACGAATATGCATTTATCCGACTTGGGTGTAAGCTTGTCGACATAAATAAACTTGACAAATGCTTCACAACCCCAAATCTTTAGAAAAGACAAAGCTGGGACTCTTCCTAGTCCACATCTCATGCGGTGTCTTGTCTATGGATTTTGATGGTACCCTATTAAGTGTGGAAGCTGCGGTTTCTAGGCGTATCCCCAAAATGACAAGGGTAAATCCGATTTGCTCATCATAGACGGACCATGTCCAACAAGGTCCTATTCCTCCGTTCGACCGCCCGTTTCTGTGGCGTGCAGGAGGTGTGAGCTGAGTACTATACCTCGACTTTTGAGATGATCATCGAACTCTGGCTCATGTACTCACCTCCACGATCGGATCGCGAAGCTTTATAGTCTTGTCGAGCTGATTCTCAACCTCGTTCTGAAACTCTTTGAATTTTCAAAGTCTCCGACTTGTGCCTCATCAAATAGATATATCCATATCTACTCAAGTCGTCGGTAAAAGTCACGAAGTACTGATAGCCACCTCTGGCGGTTGTGCTCATTGGACCACACACATCACTGTGTATAAGCTCCAACAGCTCGGATGCCCTCTCGCAACTCTTTGCGAAAGGAGACTTAGTCATCTTGCCGAGCAAGCATGATTCACATGTCTCGAACGACCCGAAGTCGGACGAAGTTAGGAGCCCATCATCATGGAGCTTCTTCATGCGTTCAGACTAATGTGTCCAAGCGGCAATGCGAAGTATGTCGGATTTATCTCATTAGGCTTATGCCTCTTGACATTCACGTTATAGACGGTTCTGTTCTAGATTCAATATAAATAGCCCATCAACAATGGGTGCATAGCCGTGGAACATACCATTCAAAATATCGAACAACCATTGTCCTTTAAATTGAATTCATAACCTTGACTCATCAAACATGAGGCAGAAATAATGTTCGACTAAGTGCAGGAATGTAATAACAATTATTCAATTCCATAATGAATCCGGAAGGAAGCTGGAGCTGCATCGTGCCGACCTCCAACGCAGCAACTCTTGCTTTGTTGCCGACCACGATGTCAATCTCCCCTTGTGCCCACGCCTAGTTCTTACCAGCCCTGCATCGAGTTGCAAATATGAACAACCGATCCGGTATCAAATACCAAGAGCTACTAGGTATGTCAGCAAGGTAAATGTCTATAACATATGCAACAAGTGTACCTTTGCACGAAGAAGCATTTCCGGCCTTCTTGCCATGCTCTGCAAGCCACTTGCTCTGATTCCTCTTCGGTGACGGTCTCCTTGCGGTGATAGCAAGCGGTCTTGAGTCGGTCGGACTTGGGCATGGCGGAGAGTTACCATCTCCGTGCCCTTTGCCTTAGCCTTTTCTTGGACCAACTCTTCTTGAACTTAGCGATTTACGCACCATCAACACTTGATCGTGCCTTTCTTAATATCTGCTCTGCCACTTTGAGCATCCCATGCAATTCGGTGAGCTTCTTATCCATGCCATGCATATGATAGTTCGAGATGAGCGTCCCATAGCTGGGCGGAAGAGAACCCGAACAGCATCGATAGCCAGCTCATCCAAGGCGGGAAGCCCAAACGATCCAAAGCTTGCACATATCCGATCATCTTGATCACATGTGGGCTCGATGGATCACCTTCCTTCAACTTGCAATCCATCAAGGATCGCAGACGTTGAACCTTCGGTCCTAGCACGTATGCGAAACATGCTCTTGAGACTCTCGATCATATCGTAAGCCTCAACATTTTGAAATCTTGTTGCAAATCGGGCTCCATACAAGCCAGACATCGAGACGACTGATCTCGTTGATTCATCAACGAGTTTACAGTAGGCATTCTTAGCTGTGGCACTAGCATTATCGGCAGGTTCCTCTGGAAGTGGATCCTCTAGAACATGTTCCTTTTATCGTGCTTGAGAACAATTCTCAAATTTCTATACCAGGTGGTAAAGTTTGTTCCATTCAGTTTATCCTTTTCGAATTGATTTCAATGCAAAGTTGGGTTGAGCGGTGGTGCCATTGATCTACAACAGAAAATATGCAATCACTAAGCAATGTGTTTATGTAGAGTAATTCTAGCCTAAGCGAAATACTCCCCTGAAGTCGGCATCCTCCATAAACTCTCGGTGATTAGGGATCCGACTAGCGCATGCGACTAGTGAGCTTTAGCATCCTTGCTAGCCAACATACCTATCCGGTAAGCAACTCCTTGCTAATCGTATCTCTATCGACTCACCGATCGGGAAGGTATCTCATACCCGGCTCCCAACCTTCTTTGCCACAAGGCCCAAAACCGTTTTGATAGCCTTGTCAAGTTAACTTTGATGCGATGCATGTCCGTGTCAAACCACGAACCCTTGATTCAAGGACACCTAGCAGCACCCCAATTTTATGAGCCCACTACTAGGCGTACTTGGCGTGCGAAGGTGCAACATCGGGGATGGCAATTAAGCTTGATATTCATGAGGATCATTCTATCATTTTAACATGCATAGAAACAAAAAGCATAACAATCACAAATATAACACATATTGTGAAATAGTATGGCTCCTTCATGGGCGTTCTTCGGTCGGCTCCGACTCGATGACCATCTCTGAACTCCATCTTGTTTGTCACGCCGGGGCGTAAGCCGCCAACCTGATCTCTATTATCTAACTACTACAACTAGTAATGAATTTTACATAGAGTCACAAGTCGACCGCGGAGTCGTTATACAATATAATGACAGCACTTTGGCTCTGCCGGTGACAAACATGACACGCATGCCGCGTATAAATTACACATGCATCACATACACATGAGCCATACTATTCACATCAAACCTGCAAAACAAAGTTATGCATAGAATCGCATTCTACGGTTTGTGTGTCGGTGCGAAATACGGCACTCGCATACGGTGGTCCCGCTAGCGGTTAGCGGCGATTCGAAGGGCGGCGCGAATTCACATCGAACTCCGATCACGCGAATTCTCGATCGACCGATCTTATCGATCATCGCGAATCGATTGGTTCGTTTCCTTTATTAACCCGATGGCGGATGACCGACGGTAGGGTAGATCGTGTCACAACCTCATCGATCGATTCTGAGAAAACATAGCCTCAACGATCCCCATGTGCGATTGATCACATCAACCATGCACATAGCCGATCTCTTCAAGGACAACAGATCTCATCGCGCCTCCACATATCTAATATGCATACGATCTGAATCAAATCCTATAGCGAGGCTCACGATACCCTTTGTTGGGTTCTCGGTAGGGTCGTCATTGCAAATTAAAAATTCCTATCGCGAGAACATCCGAGAACATGCTACGGGAGATGGATCACGATTCGTTACCACTAGGCAGCGATGCGTGTGCGAAGAAGAAGAGTTGGGGCAGCGGCGTCTGCGGATCGTCTCCTCTCGTTCGATCTCCCTCGGCGGCGGTCGTCCGATCCCGCGTGCGAGTTCGCGGGCGGCGCAAGTGCACCGCCTCTAACGTTATCCGGCGTGCGGGAGGAACGCGTCGTCGGCGGACTGCTAGGTCGATCACTGTCGGCGGCAAGTGGAGGTGGCTCACGAGGCGGCGATCAACCTCACGAGGCGAAGCTCGCCTCCACGAGTCAAAGCGATCTCTCACAATTCTGAGTGTGCGCACCTCCACTTTATATAGGCGTCCGTCGCGAGCTCAACACTTGGGCCTCGCCACGGACCCTAAAACAAAGTCTACTCGGTCACGTTCCTAGTCGATTCGGATCACATCCGACCGGTGTCCTCTGAACCGACCTCGTAGGTTCCTTCCCTTAAGCGCGCGACCCCTTAGGTTCAAGTCGGCTTGGTCACGATTCGGATCACCTCCGATCTGTATGGTTAGTAGCGGCCTCTAGCAAAGCGCGCCGACCACCAGCGAACGATGAAGCTGGTTAAGCGAACACTGTACTGGCGTGTCACACTTACATTCCCTTTGCCACCACGATATATGTTGCCGGGCTCAAAGGCGAGGCTGTCATCCTTGTGCTAACCGACCTCTTTCTCATTCGGTGATCTGACCACAATCCGGATTATCTCATAATCCTTGTCGCATAGCCATGCTATTCTGGTCGAGATCACACGAGGGGCCAGTATATCTCTCGATTGGAGGGCAAATCCCATCTTGCTCGACCATGTCTCGCATGACATGGGATTGGACAAACCGAAACCTACCTTTGTAACTACCCGATCCACGAGTAGCGTTTGGTCAGCCCAAAGCAAGTCTATCACCATCTCAGTACATCGTCGGCTCAGGTCTTAGGACATAGAGCGTATGTTGTACTAGAGACTCACAGATGACATATCGCTGCGTCTCATAGTTGGGTCTGTCCGGCTCGGACCTTATCTCGACTTCGGATCCGACTATGTCGAATCCGACCAGACCTTTCAAGTCCATATTATCCGGTTAGCATCCAATGCTCCATGGCTAGTGAGACCGAGCCATCGACCGTGTCATATGCTAGTCTAGTCGACTCTTGGCGTCCACACAGCCCTTTCGACTAGGGACCTTTTAGGACAGTCATCATACAATGTATAGTCCCACAAACAAGTCACGTGCTTGCGATACACATCATTGATAATGTCCAAGGACTATCTTTATTCATAAACACATAGGAAATATCATCATACATGATTGCCTCTAGGGCATATCTCCAACAAGGAGGGCCTTGCTCGTGAAGTTCAAAAGGTGGAGCTCGTGAGGGCCGGGTAGTGCACTATCTTGGTGGGCCCGCGAGCGAGAGCATGCATGGGTAGAACCGATCCACCAGGCTCGGCAGTAGCCCCAGGCCCGTGGCACCACGATTCCCCGAAGGGAAGGGTGATCGGCATGGGTCCCATTAGCTGCCAGGCCGGGCCCGACATGTTCGCATACGGCAGTGTGGGATGCCCCACTTCCTCCATGATGCCTCGGTAATTGCGGCGCGGTGACATAAACCCTGGCTGCGCCGCACGATACCATCATTGCTCTTTTATGTGCCGTCCTCCCACCTTCCTACCCATGCAAGGTTGCCTCCAATCTGTCGGGCCTTCACGCCCCTAGTTCATGCGTCGCCATGGCACCCCTAGGCTAGAGAAACAAGGCCTCATGATGGCGGCCAGGCGGCGGGGATGGAGCCCTACAGGTAGGTCCACGGTGCTCAACCTCGAGGGCCACAACAGGTCCTCCCGATGACCATGGCCGACTCCAATGCATGGGGGCGGCGAGGATCTGGCCTACTTTGTGATCTCTTGCAGGCTGGATGGCACCACCATCACCATCCACCTTCATGCGCTCTTCTTTGGCTTACTGCCCCCATTCTTGTATTTCATCTATCCATTTTCTCGCATTACGAGGTTCATGTGCTGCACCTCGGGCCAACATCTGTCCTCCTCCTCTCAGCGTTTCCTTTCCTATGCGAGGCTTTCGTAGGTATAGCCCCCTCGGGACGTGGTCAACGCAGGCGGCATTATCACCACCTCCCCTGCGTCTGAAGAAGGAGCGATAAGCATCGGAGAAGGACAACACCAACAACATCTTGGCAGCCATGCTTTGCAAGAATGCAGGTAGAGATTGTTCATTCTGCGTGTCCCCTTGGGCCGAGAGCACAGCTATGGCGGTGGCGTCCGCCCTAAGGCGATCGCAATCCTCTAACTAGAGCGCGATCGCGGGACATGCACCTCCCGGACAAACTAGTCCAACCAATGCTCTGAGCAGGGGTCATTGGTGCACCGCGCCACCACCTCATCACCATGTCATCCGGTGGCGGCTCGATGGCGGGGAACTGGCGCAGCCTGCTAGAACCATCAAGAGCACAGGCGGCGATGCGATCTACATCATCCTCACCTATGCCAAGCACACGCTTGGAGGCCATTGCAGCGGGCTCAGCTGCTGCTGAGATTTCCGCTAGCAGCTGATTAGTTGGATGGGTGGAGAGCCACCATTCAGAGCCTGATTGGCTTTGCCGAGGCTGGAGGCTCACCAAAAGCTAGCCTGCCACGGCCTCACTAGACGACGATGGCAGCCCCACGCTGCTTGGCCGTCGAAAGAGCCACCCCCACGGTACAATCCCCGTGGCAACCAGCCAGCGAGAGCCATGCGACCAAGAGCTTTATGATGTCTTGATGGCTTCATCTGACCCTCGAGCACGTCAAGGCCGACAGCACCCCGAAGGACATGCAGATGGAGGGCGCGTGCGTCACCACGACAACCACCACCAGTCGAATGGGCGTGATGGCCCCAACGTCGATGAGCCTGCGCTCGGTGGAGGCGGGTACCTGCCTTTCGAGGCTGGGTGCCTTGCCTTCACCCGTGAGCTGTGGCAAGTCCTATTGCCGTTCGCTCACACGTTCAAGCCAGAAATACCAGAGAAGTAAGATGGGAGACTAAACCCAGCAGAATTCTTGAGCATGTACACCATCGCTGTTCAAGCTGCCGGGGGAAGAGATGAGAAGGTTTTTGCCAACTACTTCCCTTTGGCACTCAAGCCAAACGTGAGGTCTTGGCTGATGCATCTGCCGGAGAACTCCACCTCGACCTGGGCTGACCTATGCCATGAGTTCGTTGGCGCCTTCATGGGTGGCCATCAAGAACTAGGGCGGCCTAGCGATTTGCAGCTTCTCCTTGAGAAGGAAGGAGAGACTCTGGGAAGTACATGCAGAGGTTTAGCCGAGTCCACGAAATATTATAGATATCCACCGGCAGCTGTGATAGCTGTGTTCTAGTCAACGTCTTAACCCGTCGAATCGTTCCAAGATGAGCGTTCGTTTTCCCAAAACTATGAATGAGCTTTACACCTTGGTGGACAAGTGTGCTTTGGTGGAGGAGGAGAAAACTCGAGAGAAGAAGATGGCGTCGACATCGACTCGAGGATAATGACGAGGCCACCAGTCGGAAGAAGAAGAACAGGAAGCGCACAAGAGGTGCAATGATAAGGCAATAATGACTATGGAGGGATCGGGCACAGAAAGTACCGGCAAGAAGGCTAAGGCCAAAGCCCCAACAAGGAAGTTGCCGCATGCCTTGTTGTCGGGAGGCTCTTGACTGCCGAGTAGGCTGGGAAAGGTGATGGGCCATCTTGCAAGATTCATTGGACCAAGGGCCATGATCTTCAAGAGTGTCATCGGGTTGAACATCTCATCAAGAAGCGAGGGCTGAGTATGAGAAGCGTGTCTGAGAGAAAGGTCGAGAATGGGCGCCCGTGAGGAAAGGCGGTGGCTCAAATCGCCCGGCAAGGCTCCTCGGAACCAAGGAAAACCCGCCAGGGGCCGAGAGAAGGAGGATTGCAATGATGAAAGTGATGGAGGGGATGAAGAGGAAACCAGCAAGTAGGAATTCAAAAGTCCACTAGCATACATGCATTGGCGGGGTGCATCTTTGCACTCCTCTCACCACTATCTTAAATAGTGGGCACATGAGAGTCAATGTTGTGGAGCCAGCGGCTGATTCTTAGAAGCCACTCAAGTGGTCACACCGCCCATCATCTTTGATGAAGAGGACCACCCGACCGCACCACCACGGTAGGGTGCTTGCCCTTGTTGGTCTCACCAGCGATCCGCAACCTCAAAGAAACAAAGATGTTGGTTGGCGGTGGGGAAGCGGGTTGAATCTGATCTCCCTAAAGGTCATCGACAAACTTGGATAGCGAGAGGAAGAGCTCAAGGTCACGGAGCACGTTTCAAGGAATCAACCCGGCAGGAGTCATCCTAAGGGAAAGATCCGTTACCGGTGACATTTGGGGACAGTTGAATTACGGACCGAGAAGGTTGTGTTTGATGTGGTCGACCTCCCCTGCCGCCTAGCGGAATCCTTGGGCGCCCATCTCTTGCAAAATTCATGGTGGCATCCCACCATGCCTCTGACCTGTGAAGATACACTGGGCGGTGGGCGTCATTTCAATTCCGTCAGACGGGAAGGATGCAATTATTTGTGTGGATAAGATGTCTTGGGGCCTTGATCACGGTGGATTCAGCTGAAGCGTAGTTCCCTGCAAGCAATGGAAAGAAGAAGGCTAGCGAGGGGCTTGATGAGAATGCAGGAAGCGTACCTATTCGGGTATCTGCGCTGTTGATGACTTGTCGAGAGAGTTCCAATAGCAAGAGATCCAAAGCTCTTTGCACCCCATGTGAAAAAAGGTCAGGCAGGGCTAGGCTGGCGTTGATGGTACTTTCACGATAAGTGCTAGCCTTGATGACAAATAGGAAGCGGCTCGTTGCCTTCTGTGGGAGAATATTGATGTGTTTGCACGGCAATCATCGATATCCCGGTGTTCCCATGGAGTGTCGAGCACCACCTTCTTTGTCTGGCCATACCGCGACCCATCGGGCAAAAGGTCAAAGTAATCCTTGGAGTGGCAGCAGTTCATTGTCGAGAAATCAAGAAGCTTGAGGCAGCTGGTTTGGTCGGAGGAGTACTACATCCAACATGGTTAGTAAACCCGGTGGTGGTACACAAGGCAAATGGGAAATGGAGCTTTGCATATATTTCTTGATCTGAACAAGGCATGCGAAGGACACATTCCCCATGCCGTGTATCAACGGTTGTGGATTCCACTTCGGGTTTGATTTTCTCTCCTTTACGGATGCATACTCTGGATATCATCAAATATTTATGTCAAGGAAGGCGAAGAAGACCTCATTCATCACCCCATGTGGCACACTTGCTTTGTGTGAATGCCTTCCGGGTTGAAGGGCGGTTCCACCTTTGCAAGAAGCGTCTGATTGGTTTTGAATCACAATTGCACGGGAACATTGAAGCATACATGGATGATATTGTGGTCAAGACCAAGTGTAGATCAATCCTCATCCAGTACTTAGAAGAAACGTTTGCTAATCTGCACAAGATCAACTTGAAGCTGAGCCCGGAGAAGTGTGTGTTTGGCATTCCCTCTGGCAGGCTACTTGGTTTCTTTGTGTCCCATTGTGGGATAGAGGCCAATCCCGATAAGATCAAAGCTATCGAGTAGATTCAGGCACCCAAGACAATCAAGGATGTGAGGCGTTTGATGGGGTGCGTTGCAGCTTAAGTTCATCTACAAGTTTGCGGCGCCTTGCCGTTTTCAAAATTTTGAAGAAGGCGTACCCATGAAGTGGACCACAGGCGGACGCAACACCACAAGATTTGAAGACCAACTTGTCTTACATGCCCACTTTAGTTGCTCCTAAGCGCAAGAGGCGTTCTTTGCTATGCACAGTGGCAAGTAATCAAGTGGTTACACTACAAAAAAATACACTTCCATGATGATACGTGTTTGTCCCGGTAGGTCGCGTTTTTGTCATGCATGTACATCCATGACAAATTTATGTGAGAATCAAGATAGTCATACTTATCTTTGTCGTAGAAGTGTTCCATGACATTACCAAAATTATCATCACGGAGTGTCAATTCCATGACGATAAATACGCGTCCACGAGAACTGATTTCGTCAAGGGTGACCCGGCCGTGGCATCCACGTAATGGAATGTCGTTAAGCTATCGGGTCGGGTTTTGGATCCGATAACCCGTTAACACCCGACCAATGGGGATTTTCCCGTGTAAAATCATCATTGGTGGAGAAACTGCGTGTCGGCTCACCGTTGGGACGGATGTCATCCGCTCATTGGACGAAGGCGCCTATGATCTGGCGACCGTGTACGCGGCCCAACAAAGGCCCATTCTGTGAAAAGGCCGACCCATTTGACATGGTCAAAGGTGGCGGAGTCGACCCGAAGCTTTGTTAACGGCTTTGTTAGCATATAGCCCATTCACAGCCGCTAACCAGCGGCCCGTTCGCCCTATCCGAATTAGGCCCGATGGCGTCATCTAGGTGCGTCAATATGATTCAGCCCGTTTTAACTTCCGGCCGTGTGTGGCCCGCATGACTTCTTCGGCCCATATGAGGACCTTTGTAACTCTTGGCCCATTAACGGCCCGTGGTGAAAGCGGCGTAATGAGCGGTGTATCACTTTATAGCCATTAACGGCCCGTTATTCCATTGGGCCATTTCTATTAAGTTATCTTCGGCCTTCTCGGGGCACATTGATTCTTAGGCTCATTTGCGACATTCGGTTACATGCGGCCCGTTCTGTCATTTTACGCTTTTGGGCCAAATTCAGCCGTCGTTCTGATCGGCCCGTTTGCGGTCCATTGTCGTTGGGCGTTTCATGTAAAAAAACCCGTTGGGCTGTTTTCATAGAGTTATCAAATCGGCCTATTAACGGCCATTATGGTCCACGAATAATGCGGCCCATGATTGGCGAAATGATGATCGCCCGTGAAGGCCCATGGATCCTATGGGCGTGTGAAACCCATGGATAAATGCGACCGTGAAGGCCCATGGACTCTCGACCGTAGAAGGCCCATTGATCCCTAAGGCCCGTATAGAAGGCCGATGGATCCTACGGACCGTATAGAGGCCAATGCTCCTATGGCGAGCGAAGGCCCATGGATCATACGGCTGCAGGAGGCCCATGGTTACAACGATTAGGTGTGTTGCCATGATTATTTTGGCCTAGTTACCAAAAATAGGCTATTGTGCCCACTAGAAAAACACGAGAAAAAAACTGCAATGACTACAAGCAAACAACTAAACAAGACAATAAGGAAATAAATAAGCAAGCAATTAAGGCTAGCCTATTACCGCTATTACATATTACATCCTTTGGGCATCAAAGTTAGCCACGATTGCAAATATAGGAACAAAGCGGCATATTACATACACTTGGCGTCAAAATTGTACGATTGCAAATAAGCGGCAACAAAACAAAACATAACTGAAACAACGGAAGAGCTCAGAAATATTACCTAGGTATCCACCATCTTTGGCAATAAGCAGCAAGCTGATTAGCTTTGTCTTGTTTGGCGCTAAAATCCTCCAACGCTTCTTGTTGCACGGAAAGTATGCATCTCAATGCTCGGGGACTTCATGATCCTTCACTTCTTATCGCATGACACGGTGATTGATGTCTTTCGACTTGTAGTTGAGACTCAAGAAACCGAACTGATTCAGACGGTGAGTTTGAATAGCTTTTACCAGCGGTAGTGGCGATGCTTCGAACACTAAACCAAGACAGGACTTTGGGGTTGTCTCATTTGTCTTCAAGATAGTCTTCCTTAGCTGTTTTATCAGCTTTGTTGGAGAACCAACAAGGATGTGTCACTATCACAGAACCTTATCGCATTACTTCCTTTACCATTGTAATAAGGCACTCTTCCCCAATATTACATCGACATTCTAAAAGAAGAAACAAGCGGACACATAACAAGTTTAGCATGTATTAGTATATGAAACTCATTTGGTGAACCAGTTCATTAGTAAGGTGGACATGATTAAACTACCAAGTCTTCTATTGCCAAGTACTAGTACATAATAAAGCATCAAACAAACATATATCTATGTCCTATGGTCCTTGCATTGTCTTGCCAAATTAAAATAGAACACGGTTCAAATCATATCAGTTCAAGACAAAGCAGCGGTGAAAGAATAAAAAGCGTGGGAAACTACACGGCACAACAAGATTTCAGATGGGTAACACGGGTCTACATGTACAACAACACTATTTGGCTCTGTTGTGATGCTAGTAATGTGCATGATATGAAAGTCAACTGTATACACAATTGAAATTGAAATCAAAAGAGCTATTGATAAGAGCAAACATGTTAAAGAAACATGCGTGAACATACCTGCCGTGCCATTGGATTTTCAATTGGATCCTTCAATTTAAAAATAAGTTTGTATGAGTAAATACAATGATACAAGAGCAAAGGAATCATAGTTAAAAGGCGGCGCCTAGCGGGCTTAAGTGCGCCTAGGCTCTAGGCGTTGGCAAAAGCATTGCGCATAACTACGCAATCTATGCATAATTGCGCATAAGCATGCGCTTTGGTCGATAAAGTGCAAGCGGTGGCAAAGCGCACAATTAGCGCCTAGCGCTTTTTGAACTATGATAGCAATGGAATCTTAAATTAGAACAATTGTTCTTGAGGTTTAGGCACATGTTCTACATGAGCAGTCTGATAAGGCATAAAGAATATAATACTTAAAAATAGAAAATGAGCTCATAGAGCTTACCACATTCTTGGTTGGGACTAAAATGAGAACAAAGGCGTTCCCGATCATCGTCGATAAATGTGTCTCGGGAGAGCGTAAAGGGATTTTAATGAGTTTCTTTGCGCGATGAAATGCGTTTTCTTGAGGTAATTCCGATCTGCCACCAAGCATTCTTGAAGATAGAAGAGAGTATTAGCACAGGTTACCTCATCCTCGGTTTCAAATTGGTCCTTCTCTATAGAGAAAAATTGGAAAATTTGCTGTATTATAACCATCATGGAGGTAGGATGTATGGAATGAAGCAAAGTAATTGCCATGAATAACATTACTTACATAACTCCTGGACAAACACACCATGTGGCATTTTCCTTCATCTTTAGTATAATATTTCCAAGATGGGAAGATACACACATACGATTTAACAACATCAAATCACGATAGATGCTAAACTACTGTTGGCTGGTTGTGTGTGGCGCCCCGATTCAATCGTACACTAATCATGCATAAATGTATGCGATCAAGATCGAGACCCACGGAAGATATCACAACACAACTCTACAAATAAAATAAGTCATACAAGCATCATAATACAAGCCGGGGCCTCGAGGGCTCGAATACAAGTGCTCGATCATAGGCAGTCGTGGAAGCAACAATATCTGATCTGAGACATAAGTTAAACAAGGTGCCATAAGTTGGCTAGCACAAAGCTGGGATCTGATCTAAAGAGGAGCGGGCCTCACTGCAGGATCCTCCTAGGTCCTCACAGTGCGTCGTCGGTGAGGCTGCGTAGTAGTAAGCACCTCGAGAATAGTAGTCGTCATAGGCGGCGGCGTGCGCTCACAGGCTCCATCGATGCAGTTTGCGACAATCGAGTAGGGATAGGGAAAAGGGAACAAGGCAGCAAGTGAGTACTCATCCAAAGTACTACATAAACAAGGAGCTACACTACATATGCATGGATATATGTGTAAAGGCCATATCGATGATTGACTGCGAGAATGCCGAGAATAAGAGGGGATAGCTAGTCTTAGAAGACTACATACGGACACCGGTCTTGCGACAGACGAGAAGAGGACAACGGAAGTCCTCCAAGTAACATCACATAGCCATAATCCTGCCGGCAATCCCTGCTCATATCCACTGGCGAGGCGACCACGGTTATGTCGGCACTTGGAAGGGTGTGTTTTATCAAGTATCCGGTTCTAGTTATCATAAGCTCAAGGTACAACTCCAAGTAGATCACATTACGAAGATCACGGCTATCAGAATAGATTAACTTCCTGCGGTGCACCATCTTACCAGCCGCTTGATCCCATTGGCGGACACACTTTCTGGGTCATGCCGACGCGGAGATCAACACGTCGCAGCCCACCTAGGCTGTGAGAGGCCAACACGCGGTCTAAACCTAGCTCGCATGATGCAGGCCCCATCGCCACGAGCACACACTGCGTTAACGTCTGTGGCGGAAGCAGACCTAGCCCATCAGCGTTCGGTCCAATCCGGCAGCGCGCTCGTCGTGACGTCTGAAGTGCCGGCTGATACCCGGCGCGGGATACCCATAACTACTCCAGCGTAGATGGTTAGTGCGTATAAGCTCGTAGCCAACTCGGATCAAATACCAAGACCTCGTTAAAGCGTGTTAAGTAAGCATGAGCGCCGAGCAGGGCCAGGCCCACCTCTCTCTAAGCGGTCTCAACCTGCCATGTCGCTCATACAAAGTAACGATCGGGGCCGTCGGGAACCCAGGCCCACCTCTACAGGGATGGAGCCACTGTCCTTCCGGCCCCCATCTCCGAGCAGTATCACGGGTAATGTAATAGTGTAAAGTATATAGTATATACCGTGATCACCTCCCGAGTGATCACGGCCCGATAATATAAGCAGGGAGCGGACAAGTATGAAGGGCCACGGATGAATGTACTAGCATCCTATACTAAGCATATAGGATTGCGGTAAAATAACAACAGAAGTTACAAGGGCAGGCTATGCATCGGTATAGGTATATATAGCAGTAACATGCTACACTACTCTAATGCAAGCGGTATAGAGAAAAGTAGGCGATATCTGCAGTGATCAAGGGGGCTTGCTGGTTGCTCACGGCAAGAGAGAAGTCGTCGGTGGCGTAATCGATCACGAGGACATCGACGCCGGTCTCGGGGTCTCTAGGAGAGAGAGGGAAAAAGCAGTAAATACATAGCGAGCAAGTGCATAACGGGACAACAAGCGAGCTAGGCGTGTTCTAGCATGGCGCTAGGTAATCTTGGCGAAGAAACATCAGGGAAAGTTTTCCCGGTTAGAGACGTCTGTCGAACCAGATGAAGCCAGAGGAAAGTTTGCGAGTTCGATAGGTTAGGGGTGTGTGGCGGACGAGCGAATTGCGTATCAGGATTAGTCTCGTCGTTACGAGCAACTTCGTGTTGAAAATATTTTAATCGAGTTACGGATTAAAAGATATGATTTTCTAAAGTATTTACTAATTAAATATTTAAATTAATTGAAAGCAGATTAATGACATCGACATGATGTCATCATGACATCAGCGATCAGCGTTGACTGTTGACCAAGTCAACGACATGTGGGTCGATGGGACCCACTGTCATCTCATTTAGTTTAATTACAGATTAGTTAATTTAATTAGTGATTAGGTTAATCTAATCAGGTTAATTAACAATTAATTAATTAATTAATTAATTAATAATTAATTTTATTAATTCATTTTATTTTATTAATTATATTTATTATTATTATTTTAATCCCTTTTTTAAGCGTTACGGGCGGGCCCCTAATCGATGTTGAGGGTTAGTAGGTTTAGGTGTTGGTGTGGGCGTGCGCGTGGCGTGTGAGCTGACAGGCGCCCGTGTGCTGAGGAGGCGCCACTCGGCGCATGCCGAGGCGCCGGCCTTGTAGCCGGCGTCGGCGATCACGCAAAGGCGGCGGAGGTCGGCGATGGTGGCGGGCGCACCGGTGAGCTTCGCCGGATCGCGAGCATGTTGGCGCCCGTGAGAGCGAGCCAGGCGGGGGCTTAACTGCCGGATAGCGGCAGACGTGGCGAAACCAGCGAAGCGGCGGTGTCGCGGCTGCAGCGTGAACGCAGCGCGACCACAGCGAACTAAGCGGGCGGTGAGGCGAGGGGAGAAGGGAGGCGCTCCGAGGGGCCGTAGGGGTTGAACAGCGGTGCTCGGGCGGCGGCAGGAAAGCGGGAAGCGGCGCCCGGCGAGTCCACCGGCGCCCTAGTGCCGCTGGTAAGCGGCGTCGAAGGAGGGCGAGGATCCGCATGACGAGGTTAAACAGCGGAGGTGGCGGTGGGCGTCAGCGGCGGCAAGTGGAAGAGGAGCGAATGGCGGCGGAAGAAATCGAGGAGGAGGCTGGAAAGCGGCGAGGACGGCGAATGGGCGGCAGGTGGTGCGATTGCGGCGTCGCGAGGTGGAGCCAGGTCCATCTGGCAGCTAATGGCAACGAGCGGTCGATGGGAGGAAAGGCGAGGTGGCGAAGTCCGAGGGCAACGCCGGTTGGTGTTAGGCGGAGGCAGCGTGTGGGATCGGCTTGATCGTTAGAGGCTGACGGGCGGCGCTGCCGATCCGATCGAGGAAGGGGGGAGGCGTGGGAGGAAGTGGGGAGCGTGGGGGTGGACGGTTAGGGTTCGATCGAGGTGGGGTTAAGGGGCCATGGGGTGGGCATTTGGCGGACATGGCGATTAGGCGAGAGGCTTTGAATTTTGGAGTCCAGGGGTGTTCTCCTTTTATTCCTTTTCTTACGGTTTTATTTTATTATTCCTTTTTCATTTTCTGTTTTATTTTAGTTCCTCTTTTATCTTAGTTTTATAAACTATAAAGTAGTCCCTAATTTAGTGTTAGCAATTAGCTCTTTGCCTCATAAGTTTAGAGGCAACAAAATGAATTAGTTTAATATTTTATTAATTAGTAAAAGGCATTTAATTAATTGTTTTTCTTGTTGTTTTATTCATCATATATTATTTAAACATTTTATAAAGGCGTGGCTTCTCCACCATAATTACCTATGCATTATTTGGCTCCTCCGAATATTTTAGTTTTAATATTAGAAAATATTTTATTGCTTGCTTGATTTTGAATTTGAATTGAGCAGGTTTGAACTAAGCGAGTTTATCCACGATGCTTAGAGGTGGCGTGGCATCATTAGCGAGGATTCTTGTAGCATAATCACCGGGCGTCACAATTCTCCTCCACTACAAGAAATCTCGTCCGAGATTTAAGAGAACAAGGGGAAAGGTCTGGTTAAGATAATCTAACGGATCTTCTCGAAGAAGTTAATCCCTTTCGTTGATGTCTTCAATCCTTTATTCGATGCATCATGATAAGCTGGTCATCATTTCTTGGGAACTCTATCGTACTTACGAAAGGTAAGGGCAGCTCACTCGACATAATGCTTTTAAGAAACAATGCGGGGTTAACCCATGAATTAGTATAAAATTATCTCGAGTTGAACATATGAAATACCTCGAGAGTAAGTCTGAAAAGTACCATAATAGGCTCAAGCGGGTAGTGGCGGCTCGAAGCCTGAACGAGTGAAAGGGGTTGAGGTAGCGAGAGAGTAAATGTATCGCGTCGATACAAGAATAGATCACTATGGCGGTGGCCGTGAATTACATACGAGCCCGCGTGCAAGGAATAACTTTGGAAATCGGGGGTGTCACGGGGACGATCGGGGTTTCGATCACATGACTGTGGGTTATGGGCCCACCATATGGTTAAAAGTAGAAGGTTGTTGACATCACCTTGCGATCATGTAAGCAAGGCAAGTCGGAGGAGAATGCGAGGGTCATGTCGGCAACAACATAGGTACCAAGGCGGGGCGAAGAGAACCATTTTCACGCTCGTTGAGCGAGGCGGACCAATAAGCGAGGTTCTTGTCCATCGGTGGTTACGGAATGTCATCAACAAATAGTAATAGGGTCTTACTTACAGTGGTACAGCGAGGTGCTTACCTAAGCGAGGATTATCACTTGCTTAGATTATATATATCGAGGAAAGGTTCAAAGCGACCCATGGAAAGTAAAATATGATTATCATATTAATGCAGAACAATGGGAAGGAAAATGTGTTTAAACACATATTTCAGGGATATATCCTTACCAGGATAATCGAGCATGATATCCATGACAGGATATAATGTAGAAAACCCTTTAGGTAAGGGGAAGAAATTTCATGACATTACCCATACAGCGGTGTTTGGATAATTTGAGCAAGAAACATTTAGCATTGGGCTTGAATGTTCTTGTTGAAAATCGAGTACCACAGACATGTTTCAAGATAGCATTGACATGGTCTTGGTGAAGATCAGACTTGGAATCACGAAGGATTCATCGAGAATAACTTGGTAGAATAAGTCTTACAATTTCCTCATGGATGAGCGGATAACCTTGCTGAAAAGAAACTATAATGATAGGTCCTCGGCCGGGGGGTGCTAGGCATGACATCATGCTACGGGTCATCAAAGGATCAACATCATAACTCTTGGAAAGTTGTCCCAACCATCATAGCTGACCGAGTTTCAGGATCCGATTGGTGTCGGGATACCTCGGACTTAGGATACGAGAAGAAAAGGTGCCCAGCGAGTTGACGAGATGACATTGTAAGATTCTCGAAATGAACTATGAAGTGATTTCCGTTAACAAGAGTCCATCATTAACAAAGAGAGAGGACAAGGAGGTGTCACGGTGAACTCAGCGGTAATTCATCGAGATTCCCAAAAGATGGATTTCCACAATTAAGTGAACAAGGAGATAACATTTATCGGCTCAAATGATATAAGGAAGTATGCTCGAGGAAAACATACACAATTAAACATTGGTTGAAAAGTCGCTAGAAATATGGGTTGGGTTGCGACCAATGTCGAGAAGGTGATTCAATAATCAGTAACCTAAGAATGAACTTTCGATCGTTAACTTCAAAGCAATAGGGTTGCTAGAAGTCGAACTCAAACAACACCGTTCACTTGATGGGTATTAACAGGGGACCAAGAAAGAAGGGTGATGGTGAAAGTATTTCTATGTCAAGAATCCTCAAGAGGTGGAACAAATCTCAGATCATTCTTGACATAAAGGATGAAGTAATACTCCAAGGTAAAGAAGAACAATTGCTGGGTAGCAAGGAACTCAAGGTATAACACCAAACATGAACAAGCTTGTGTTGGTGGGAAGGCAATAAAGTGGTCGAAGATAATACAATTCATCGAGGGCAAGGATGGTATTTCTCATCATGAATTCAATTGATATCTGAATGAGCTCGAATGCGGCGATCACGACACAATTGTCGAGAGATTTCATCAGATGTAGTCAATCGGCTGACGTCATCAAGTCAAAGGAATGATGAAGCGGAGGTTATTGGAACCACGATTCTGACACAAACTCGAACTCAAGCTTGTTGTTTAAGGTGAAAGGGTATGTCGAGGAAAATCGGCGTAAGCTTAGCTATAAATCGCAAATTGATGCTCGAGAATAAGGACCAGGTAACGCAGTTAGAATCATCACGACAATGATATAGCCAACAGGCTAGGAATGGGCGTGATCGGATTCAAACTTCGTACTTATAGAAGCTTCTTGAAGAGTTGTTGAACTATAGTGCGGACTTGGTTCAGTTATCGGTGTCCTTGAGTGTTTAATAACTCGAGCGTGAAAATTTGGAATCGGTGAGAATGTAGCAATTGATTAAGAACTCATAAGTTATGCGGTTCCAAGATAATCTCGAGATACCGGGGGTAATACTCGATGACATATCAAAGTAGAGGTTGGGCGAGGTATTGCTCTCTGAAGACAAGTGCTAAAACTTGCGAAATGGTATTTAAAGAGAACATGGTGGAACCACGATTGTAAAGGCGAGTTCCATGATATAAGATGAACTTATACCAAAGGAATAATTAATTTAAAGAAGCTTTAATGATAGGATCTACATCGTGTCCATGGGCATGAACACAAGTTCAAGGTCGACTCCACTTCTCCAATGCATAACCCTTCATTCACTTCTCACGTTCGATGAAGTTGCAGTGTTGAAAATTTTATCTGGCGAAGCACCAGAAGAGTATGATTCGTGAAAACTTTCGGGTTCACACGGTTTAGTGAAGGCATATGTTCTACCCATAGGGGCTTCTTGGAATCATATACCAGAATCTTTAGAAATAATTAACTCAAGCTCGAAGGCAGAGCATGGTTGAAAGCGAGAGGATACAATCTACCAAAGGCATTATGTATCGGAGGAAAAGCTCACAAGGTTAGTGAATATGAAAGGCGTTGTCGGATAAAATCCAACAAAGGATGCGGTGGTCCACAAGGGATCAGCGTGAGCATCGATACCCAACTAGAGGTAGAAGAATGCAAGGAGATCAAATTATAGAAACAATGACTAACTCAATTGTCAAATGCAAAGAATTATGATTCCCAATTCAAGGGATCGAAGCAATGCTACGATTAGGGTGGATAAGTTGAATAGCCTTAGGATACAATCAGCGACAATGGGATTGGTCGAGAACCAATTCGGATAAAGAATGGCAGCTCAGCGGAAAAGTAATTTATAAGGATCAATGATGGTTGCGGGTACATGAAACATATTGAGTCAACAGACTCAAAATGATAATGACAAGGAATGTCAATATGAATCTGAGACTTATGGGATTAACCATAATGCAAGCAAGCAAAATTTCAAGAGCCAAGGCTCGAGGAGGATTCTCGGAAGATCGAATATTATTTTGAAGGCTTTTGTGAAACACATGAACAAGCTGGGATGGCGGATACTCGACAAGTGCGAGGATTTATTTGAAGGGTATTCATGTGGCAAAAAGCTGCTAGGCGATAGGCACAAAGTATTCTCGGAACAATAGAAAACTTGAGGTATCTTGTAATAATGGGATCAATGGGGGATGATCGTATGAATGGCAAGTGTAAGTAGTTATCCATACGGATTTATCGGTGGTCGGGAATAGCAAAAGTGATGGGCACAAGCGTCTCAAGAGAACATCGAGAGAGTATCTTGGAATCTTGATTAGCGAGGCGATCATCTGAAGTGAGGGCTCTCGGGAGAAGTACTCGCGAGAACCTAAAGTTAGTTTTGTTTTAGCAAATTGTTTAACCGAATAGAAGAGAGTTGAGAATCGAGTAAAGATCGAGGTAAAAGATCCTAATACCACCCAATGGCGGCGTGGGCCCGTAAGGCACACAGCCAGGTTAGTAAAAGTTTTGCAATGTCTAGACTCGACTTGACGAGGTGTGGAAGGGGATTCCTGAGGCGATTGGCTCGATACCAACTTGCGCCCCGATTCAATCGTTACACTAATCATGCCGCATAAATGTGTACAATCAAGATCGAGGACCCACGGGAAGATATCACAACACAACTCTACAAATAAAATAAGTCATACAAGCATCATAATACAAGCCCGGGGGCCTCGAGGCTCGAATACAAGTGCTCGATCATAGGCGAGTCAGTGGAAGCAACAATATCTGTCTGAGACATAAGTTAAACAAGGTGCCATAAGTTGGCTAGCACAAAGCTGGGATCTGGTCGAAGAGAGCGGGCCTCCTGCTGCAGGATCCTCCTAGGTCACTCTGGTGCGTCGTCGGCCGGGCTGCTGCTGCGTAGTAGTAGGCACCTCCGAAGTAGTAGTCGTCATAGGCGGTGGCGTCAGCTCTGGGCTCCATCGTCAGTTGCGACAATCGAGTAGGGATAGGGAAAAGGGGAACAAGGCAACAGTGAGTACTCATCCAAAGTACTACTTAAGCAAGAACTACACTACATATGCATGGATATATGTGTAAAGGCCATATCGGTGGGTGAGGCTGCGAATGCCGAGAATAAGAGGGGGATAGCTAGTCTTAGCGAAGACTAAACCTTGGACACGGTCTTGCAACGACGAGAAGAGGACAACGAAGTCCTCCAAGTAACATCACATAGCCATAATCCTGCCGGCAATCCCTGCTCATATCCACGGCGAGAAGCGACCACGGTTATATCACGGCACTTGGAAGGTGTGTTTTATCAAGTATCCGGTTCTAGTTATCATAAGCTCAAGGTACAACTCCAAGTAGATCACATTACGAAGATCACGGCTATCAAGAATAGATTAACTTCCTGGGGGTGCACCATCTTACCAATACGCTTGATCATTTGGCGGACACACTTTCTGGGTCATGCCGCGGCGGGATATCAACATGTCGCAGCCCACCTAGAGCTGTAGAGGCCAACACGCGGTCTAAACCTAAGCGCTTGATGCAGGCCCATCGGCTGACACACACCGCACGTTAACGTCTGTGGCGAAGCAGACCTAGCCCATGGGCGTTCGGTCCAATCCGTGGCGCCGCTCGTCGTGACGTCTGAAGTACTTCGGTGATACCACGGCAGGATACCCATAACTACTCCAGCGTAGATGGTTAGTGCGTATAAGCTTCGTGCCAACTCGGATCAAATACCAAGACCTCGTTAGCGTGTTAAATGCTTACGAGCGCCGAACGAGGCGAGGCCACCTCTCTCCTAAGCGGTCTCAGCCTGCTTTGTCACTCGCCACAAAGTAACGATCGGGGCCGTCGAACCAGGCCCACCTCTCTAGGGATGGAGCCACTGTCCTTCGGCCCCATCTCCGAGCAGTATCACAGGTAATGTAATAGTGTAAGTATATAGTATATACCCGTGATCACCTCCCGAGTGATCACGGCCCGATAATATAACATGACGAGCGGACAAGTATGAAGGGCCACGAGATGAATGTACTAGCATCCTATACTAAGCATATAGGATTGCGGGTAAGGTAACAACGAAGTTACAAGGACAAGCTATGAATCGGTATAGGAGTATCGAAAGCGATAACATGCTACACTACTCTAATGCAAGCGGTATAGAGAAGAGTAAGCGATATCTGAGTGATCAAGGGGGGCTTGCTGGTTGCTCTGGCAAGAGAATTAAATCGATGGCGTAGTCGATCAGAGGACATCGACATCGGTCTCGGTCTCTACGGAGGAGAGAAGAGGAAAAGCGATAAATACATAGACAGCAAGTGCATAACGAGGACAACGAGCGAGCTAGGCGTGTTCTAGCATGGCGCTAAGCGATCTTGGCGAAGAAACATCAGGAAAGTTTTCCGGTTAGGACGTCTGTCGAGACGGATGAGCCGGAGAGGAAAGTTTGCAGGTTCGATAGGTTAGGGGTGTGTGGCGGACGAGCAATTGCGTATCGGATTCGTCTACGTCGTTACGAACAACTTTCGTGTTGAAAATATTTTAATCGGATTACGGTTAAAAGATATGATTTTCTAAAGTATTTACTAATTAAATATTTAAATTAATTCGAAAACAGATTAATGACATCAGCGATCAACATTATTTATTGACCAAATCAACTTTGACATGTGGGTCGATGGGACCCATAAATCGTCTGTTTAGTTTAATTACAGATTAGTTAATTTAATTAGTGATTAGGTTAATCTAATCAGGTTTAATTAACTAATTAATTACTTAATTACTTAATTAATAATTAATTTTATTAATTCATTTTATTTTATTAATTATATTTATTATTATTATTATTATTATTTTTAATCCCTTTTTTAAGCGTTACAGGCGGGCCCTAGTGATGGGAAGTTAGTGGGTTTGGGTGTTGGTGTGAGTCTTGCGCTTGGCGTGGCTGACAGGAGCCGTGTCTTGAGGCGGCGCCTCGGCGGCGCGCAGAGATGCGCCCGGCACCTTGGCCTTGTGGCGTCGGCGATCCGCATAAAGGGAGGCGGTCGGCTAACGGCGGTGGCGTGGCGCACCTGCCAGGCTTCGCCCGGTCGCCCGAGGCATGTTGGCGCCCGGCGGAGCCAGCCGAGGCGGGGCTTAACACCGCCGGATGGCAGACACGTGGCGGCAACCTGAAGCCCGGCAGTGTCCAGGCACCGTGAGCAGCGTGAACCTGCCAGCAACCTGGCGAACTAGCGGCGAGTGAGGCGGAGAGGCGGCTCACGAGGCCGGTAGGAGGTTGAAACTGCGGTGCTCGGGGTAGCCGTGGGAGGCGGGAAGCGGCGCCAGAGAATCCCGCGGCGCCTGAAATGTCGCCAGAGCGGGAATCGAAGAAGCGAGGGGATCAGCAGCGGGGATTACGGCAGCGGTAGGCGGTAAGCGTCAGCGGCGTCGTGAAGAGCAGCGGCGGAAGAAGTCACGAAGGCAGGCGGCGAGAGAGCGGCGAATGGGCGGCAGGTGGTGCGATGCCCGCAGCGTCGCGAGTGAGGCAGGTCCCATCTCTGGCGCCATGCAGCGCAGCAGCAGCAAAGCAATCCCGGTGGGAAAGAAGAAGCGAGTGGCGGGAATCCAGCGAAACGGCGCCGAGGTTGGCGCTGGCAGCAGGCGTGGGGGCGGCGAGATCAGCCGCGATACGTTAGAAATGGCGGCGGCGCTGCCCGATCCCGATCGAGAAGGAGAGGCGGCGTGGGAGGAAGTGGGGAGCGTGAAATTGGACGGTTAGGGTTCGGTCGGAATTGGGGAGTTAAGGGGCCATGGGGTGGGCGGCTGGCGAGGACATGGCCCGATTGGGCGAGATTTCTTGAAATTGAGTCGAGGGTGTTCTCCTTTATTCC
>JAHIAM010000787.1:0-36372 GCA_021605205.1 Aegilops longissima
ATCATGGCGGTGCGGAATGGAATCCAAGCACAAGATGATGATGGCCATATCATATCACTTATATTGATTGCATTGATGTTTTCCTTTATGCATCTTATATTGCTTTGATTGGGTAGCATTATAAGATGATCTCTCCTAAAATTATCAAGAAGGTTCTCCGAGTATGCACCGTTGAAAGTTCTTCATCTTTGAGACACCACGTGATGATGGTGTGATAGGCTCTCGTTCAAATACAGGGGTGCAAAACGTTGCGCCGGAATACTCAGGTTAAACTTGAGCCTGCATATAAAGTAGGCCTCGGAACACGGAGACCGAAAGGTCGGGTGAATCATATAGTAGATATGATCAACATAGTGATGTTCACCATTGAAACTACTCCATCTCCGTGATGATGGACATGGTTTAGTTGATTTGGATCACGTTCACAAGATGACTAGAGATGTGGTCTAAGTGGGAGTTCTTAAATAATATGATTAATTGAACTTAAATTTATCATGAACTTAGTCTTAGTATTTTGCAAATTATTTTGTAGATCAATAGCTCGGCGTTGTTGCTTCCCTATGCTTTAATGTTTGTTTGATATGTTCCTAGGTGTTGAAAGATGTTAGTAGCAATGATGGATTGGATCGTGATCTGAGTTTATCCTCATTGCTGCGAAGAATTATGTCCTAATGACCTTAGTGACATACCTATTAAGAACAAATGGGATGTTATGAGCGTTTGGCTAGCTCAATATGATGACTACTTGATAGTTTAGTGCACCATATTAAGCGGCTTAGAATCGGGACTTCAAAGGCGTTTTGAGCGTCATGGACCATATGAGATGTTCGGAGTTGAAGTTAATATTTCAAGCAAATACCCAAGTTGAGAGATATGAAGTCTCCAACAAGTTCTATAGCTAAAGATGGAGAAATCGCTCAACTAGTGAGCATGTGCTCAGTTATTAGGTACTTCAATCACTTGAATCAAGTGGGAGTTAATCTTCGGTAAGATAGTGATTGACAGAATTCTCTAGTCACCATCACTAAGTTACTAGAACTTCGTGATGAACTATAATATGCAAGGGATGGAAACGATTCGAGCCCTTCTGATGTTGAAATCGGAAGGTAGAAATCAAGAAAGAGCATCAAGTGTTGATGATTGAAAAGACCACTGGTTTCAAAGAAGGGCAAAGGAAAGAAAGAACTTCAAGTAGAATGACAAGAAAGTTGTCACTCCGAAGAAACCCAAAGCTGAACCAAAGCACGGCGAGTGCTTACCCATAGGAAATAGTCCTTTGAAGCGGAAATACCCCAAATATTTGGTGGATAATAAGGATGGCAAAGTGAACAAGGGTATATTTGATATCTGAGTTATTGATGTGTGATTTACTAGTGTTTATAGTAGCCCCAGTATTTCTTGTTAGGTTGCTAAGATTAGTAACTTCGAAGCAGGAGTTCTGAGAATAAGCAGAGACTAGTTGAAGGGAAGTGGCGATGAGTGTTGGAAGTAGTTCAAGATTGATATGATCATCATCGCACACTCCTATACTCGAGATTAGTGTTTATAGTAGCCTGGTATTTGATACTTGTTGGTTGCTAAGATTAGTAACTTCGAAGCAGAATTCTGAGAATGCGAAACTAGTTGAAGGGAAATGCGATGAGTGTTGGAAGTAGTTCAAGATTGATATGATCATCATACTTTCCTATACTTTCGGGATTAGTGTTAAACCTAAATAAATGTTATTTGGTGTTTGCGTTGAGCATGAATATGATTTGATCATGTTTATTGCAAAGCGGTTATTCATTTAAAATCAAAGAATAATTGTTGTTACATTTTACATGAATAAAACCTTGATGGTCATACACCCAATAAAATAGTTTGTTGGATCTCGATCGTAGTGATACACATATTCATAATATTGATGCCAAAAGATGCAAAGTTAATAATGATAGTGCAACTTATTTGTGCTTGCCGTTTAGGTCATATTGGTGTAAGCGCGCATGAAAACTCCATGATGATGGGATTTTGGAATCACTTGATTATGAATCATTTGATGCTTGCGAACCGTGCCTTTTGGGCAAGATGACTAAAACTCCGTTCCGGAACAATGGAGCGAACTCTTATTGGAAATAATACATACCGATGTATGCAGGACCAATGAGTATGAAGAAGGCTCGTGGCAATATCGTTATTTTTGACCTTCACAAGATGATTTGAGCGATATGGGTATATCTACTTGATGAAACATAAGTCTGAAATAGTTGAAAGGTTCAAGAATTTTAGAGTGAAGTGGAAAATCATCGTAACAAGAAAATAAAGTTTCTGCGATCTGATGGCGGAGAGAATATTGAGTTCTGAGTTTGGTCTTCAATTAAAACAATGTGGAATAGTTTCACAGCTCCGCCACGGAACACCACAACGTTATGGTGTGTTCGAGCGTCGTAACACGCACTTTATTGGATATAGTCGATCTATGATGTCTCTTCTTGATTTACCAATATAGTTTTGGGGTTATGCATTAGAGACAATTGCATTCATTAAAGGGCACCATCTAAATCCGTTGAGGCGACAACATATGAGCTGTGGTTTAGCAAGCCCAAGTTGGCGTTTCTTAAAGTTTGGGGCTGCGATGCTTATGTGAAAAGTTTCATCTGATAAGCTCGAACCCAAATCAGAATCGTCTTCATAGAATACCCAAAGGTAACTATTGGGTACACCTTCTATCACAGATCCGAAGGCAAGTTATTCGTTGCTAAGATGGATCCTTTCTAGAGAAAGTTTCTCCCGAGAAGAAGTGAGTGGGAAGAAAGTAGAACTTGATGAGGTAATTGTACCTTCTCCCTTATTGGAAAGTAGTTCATCACAGAAATCAGTTCGGTGATTCCTACACCAATTAGTGAGGAAGTTAATGATGATGATCATGAAACTTCAGATCAAGTTGCTACAAACCTCGTGGGTCTTCGAGTAAGATCCGCGCAGTGAATGCAGTAATCATGTGGAAGTCATGTTACTAGACCATGATGAACCTCGAACTATGAGGCGATGATGAGCCAGATTCCATAAAATGGCTTGAGGCCATGAAATCGAGATAGGATCCATGTATAAGAACAAAGTATGGACTTTGATTGACTTGCTCGATGATCACAAGCCATGTTAAATAAATGGATCTTCAAGAGGAAGGCAGATGCTGATAGTAGTATTACTATCTACAAAGCTCGACTTATCGCGAAGGTTTGACAAGTTCAAGGTCTGACTACAATGAGATTTTCTCAAGCATAGCGATGCTTAAGCTGTCGAATCATATTGTAATTGCCACATTTTATGAAATCTGGCAAATGGATGTCAAAACTACATTCTTTAATGGATTTATTAAAGAAGAGTTGTATATGATGCAACGAGAAGGTTTTGTCAATCCTAAAGGAGCTAACAAAATGTGCAAGCTCCAGTGATCCATCTATGGACTGGTGCAAGCATCTCGGAGTTGGAATAAGCTTTGATAGTGTGATCAAAGCATATGGTTTCTACAGACTTTTGGAGGCTTTGTATTTACAAGAAAGTGAGTGGGAGCACTCTGACATTTAATAAGTATATGTGAATGACATATTGTTGATGAAATAATGTAGAATATACTGCAAAGCATAAAGGAGTATTTGAAAGGAGTTTTCAAAGAAGGACCTCGGTGAAGCTGCATACAAATTGAGCATCAAGATCTATTGAGATAGATCAAAACACTTGATAAGTTTTTCAATAAGTACATACCTTGTCAAGATTTTGAAGTAGTTCAAAATGGAGCAGTCAAAGAAAAGTTCTTGCACATGTTGCAAAGGTGTGAAATTGAGTAAGACTCAAATCCCGACCACAGCGAGAAAATAGAAAAGAATGAAAGTCATTCCTATACCTCAGTCATAGGTTCTATAAAGTATGCTATGCTATGTAGACCTATTGTATACCTTGCTCTGAATTTGGCAAGGGTACAATAGTGATCTAGGAAGTAGATCAATGGACAGCGGTCAAAATTATCCTTAGTAGAATAAGGATATATTTCGATTATGGAAGTGAAAAAAAGGTTAAATCGTAAAGGTTACGTCGATGCAAGTTTAACATTAATCTAGATGACTACGAGTCTCAATCTGGATACATATTGAAAGTGGGATCAATTAGCTAGAGTAGCTCCGTGCGAACATTGTAGACATAGAAATTTGCAAAATACTTACTGACTCTGAATGTGAGGACCGTTGACTAAAATTATCTCACAAGCAAAACATGATCACACCTAGTACTCTTTGGGTGTTAATCACATGGCGATGTGAACTGATTACGAACTAGAAACCCTTTGGGTGTTGGTCACATGTCGATGTGAACTATGGGTGTTAACCATATAGATGTGAACTATTGATGTTAAATCACATGGCGATGTGAACTAGATTATTGACTCTAGTGCAAGTGGGAACTGAAGGAAATATGCCTAGAGGCAATAATAAAGTTATTATTTATTTCCTTATATCATGATAAATGTTTATTATTCATGCTAGAATTATTAACCGGAAACATAATACATGTGAATACATAGACAAGCAGTGTCACTAGTATGCCTCTACTTGACTAGCTCGTTGATCGAAGATGGTTATGTTTCCTAACCATAGACATGAGTTGTCATTTGATTAGCGGGATCACATCATTAGGAGAATGATCTGATTGACATGACCCATTCCGTTAGCCTAGCACTTGATCGTTTAGTATGTTACTATTGCTTTCTTCATGACTTATACATGTTCCTGTAACTTGAGATTATGCAACTCCGTTTACGGAGGAACACTTTGGTACTACCAAGCGTCGCTACTGGGTGATTATAAAGTACTCGGTGTCTCCAAAGGTACATGTTGGGTTGGCGTATTTGAGATTAGGTTTTGTCCTCCGATTGTGGGAGGTATCTCGGGCCTTCTCGGTAATACACATCATATAAGCCTTGCAAGCATTGCAACTAATAAGTTAGTTGGAGATGATGTATTGGAGCGAGTAAAGAGACTTGCGTAGCGATATTGAACTAGGTATTGGATACGGATCGAATCTCGGGCAAGTAACATACCGATGACAAAGGAACAAAGTATGTTGTTATCGGTTTGACCGATAAAGATCTTAGTAGAATATGTAAAGCCAATATGGGCATCAGGTTCCGTTATTGGTTATTGACCAGAATAGTTCTAGGTCATGTCTACATAGTTCTCGAACCCGTAAGATCCATGCACAAGGTTTCAATGGCAGTTATATTAGAGTTTATGAGTTTTGATGTACCGAAGGAGTTGAGTCCGGATGAGATCGGGGACATGACGAGGTCTCGAAATGGTCGAGGCGTAAAGATCGATATATTGGACGACTATATTGGAGTTCGGAAAGGTTCGAATGATTGGTTATTTTGGTCGGAGAGTTACAGGAATTCGCGGGGAAAGTATTGGGCCTTATTGGGCCCAGAAGAGGGCTGCCTAGGGCGGGCCGCGCCCCAAGGCCTAGTCCGGTGGACTGGGGAGGCCGCATCCTTCCTTCTCTCCTACTCCTACTAGGAAAGGAGGTCCTACTCCGGTGGGAGTAGGACTCCCCCTGTGCGCCTCCTCCTAGGCGGCCACCTCCTCCCTTGCTCCTTTATATACGGGGCAGGGGGCACCCATGACACACAAGTTGATCTCGGATCGTTCCTTAGCCGTGTCGGTGCCCCCTCCACCATATTCCCCGGTCATTCGTCGCGGGCTTAAGGGCCCTGCGCCCGTGAAGTCATATCGTCGCGGAGCTTGGCGAAGCCCTCGTCGGTGGAGCATCATCATCGTCCTGCGCCGTCGTCTTGTGGAACTTATCCCGGCCTTTGCTGGATCGGGCCGGGGATCGTCATCCAGCTGAGCGTGTCTGAACTTCGGAGGTGCCGTCGTTCGGTGCTTGGATCGGTCGGATCGTGAAGGCGTCGACTACATCAACAGCGTTGTTATAGCGGCTTAGAATCGGGACTTCAAAAGGCGTTTTGAGCGTCATGGACCATATGAGATGTTCGAGGAGTTGAAGTTAATATTTCAAGCAAATACCCAAGTTGAGAGATGAAGTCTCCAACAAGTTCTATAGCTAAAAGATGGAGGAGAATCGCAATCAACTAGTGAGCATGTGCTCAGATTATGCAGGTACTTCAATCACTTGAATCAAGTGGGAGTTAATCTTCGGGATAAGATAGTGATTGACAGAATTCTCTAGTCACCATCACTAAGTTACTAGAACTTCGTGATGAACTATAGTATGCAAGGGATGCGAAAGCGATTCCCGAGCTACTTGTGATGTTGAAATCGGCGAAGGTAGAAATCAAGAAAGAGCATCAAGTGTTGATGATTGAACAAGACCACTAGTTTCAGAAGAAGGAAAAAGGAAAGAAAGGGAACTTCAAGTAGAATGACAAAAGAGTTGTCTCTCCACGAAAGAAACCCAAAGCTGAACCAAAGCACAGACGGTGCTTACCACTGCATAGGAAATGGTCCTTTGAAGCGGAAATACCCCAAATATTTGGTGGATAAGAAGGATGGCAAAGTGAACAAGGGTATATTTGATATACTGAGTTATTGATGTGTGATTTACTAGTGTTTATAGTAGCCCCACATATTTGATACTTGTTAGGTTGCTAAGATTAGTAACTTCGAAGCAGGAGTTCTGAGAATAAACGAGACTAGTTGAAGGGAAGTGGCGATGAGTGTTGGAAGTAGTTCAAGATTGATATGATCATCATCGCTCCTATACTATCGAGATTAGTGTTTATAGTAGCCCAGAGTATTTGATACTTGTTAGGTTGCTAAGATTAGTAACTTCGGCAGGAGTCTGAGAATAAGCAGAAACTAGTTGAAGGGAAGTAGCGATGAGTGTTGGAAGTAGTTCAAGATTGATATGATCATCATCTTACTCCTATACTTCGGTTATTAGTGTTAAACCTAAATAAATGTTATTTGGTGTTTGCGTTGAGCATGAATATGATTTGATCATGTTTATTGCAAAGCAGGTTATTCATTTAAGTCAAAGAATAATTGTTGTTACATGTTTATGAATAAAACCTTGATGGTCATACACCCAATAAAATAGTTTGTTGGATCTCGATCGTAGTGATACACATATTCATAATATTGATGCCAAAAGATGCAAAGTTAATAATGATAGTGCAACTTATTTGTGGCACTGCCGTTTAGAGTCATATTGGTGTAAAGCGCATGAAGAAACTCCATGATGATGGATTTTTGGAATCACTTGATTATGAATCATTTGATGCTTACGAACCGTGCCTTTTGGGCAAGATGACTAAAACTCCGTTCCGGAACAATGGAACGAAATCTTGACTTATTGGAAATAATACATACCGATGTATGCAGATCCAATGAGTATGTTGACTCCAATGGCAAGTATCGTTATTTTTGACCTTCACAAGATGATTTGAGCAGATATGGGTATATCTACTTGATGAAACATAAGTCTGAAAATAGTTGAAAGGTTCAAAAGAATTTCAGAGTGAAGTGGAAAATCATCGTAACAAAGAAAATAAAGTTTCTGCGATCTGATCATGTGGAGAGAATATTTGAGATTCTGAGTTTGGTCTTCAATTAAAACAATGTGGAATAGTTTCACAGCTCCATACCAGGAACACCACAGCGTTATGGTGTGTTCGAGCGTCGTAAGCACTTTATTGGATATAGTGCGATCTATGATGTCTCTTACCGATTTACCAATATCGTTTTGGGGTTATGCATTAGAGACAGCTGCATTCACATTAAAGGGCACCATCTAAATCCGTTGAGACGACAACGTATGAACTATGGTTTAGCAAAAACCTAAGTTGGCGTTTCTTAAAGTTTGGAGTTGTGATGCTTATGTGAAAAAGTTTCATCTGATAAGCTCGAACCGTCGGAGAATCGCGTCTTCATAGAATACCCAAAGGTAACTATTGGGTACACCTTCTATCACAGATCCGAAGGCAAGTTATTTGTTGCTAAGATGGATCCTTTCTGAGAGAAGTTTCTCTCGAAAGAAGTGAGTGGGAGGAAAGTAGAACTTGATGAGGTAATTGTACCTTCTCCCTTATTGGAAAGTAGTTCATCACAGAAATCAGTTCGGTGATTCCTACACCAATTAGTGAGGAAGTTAATGATGATGATCATGAAACTTCAGATCAAGTTGCTACCAAACCTCGTAGGTCTTCGAGTAAGATCCGCGCAGTGAATGCAGTAATCATATTCGGAAGTCATGTTACTAGACCATGATGAACCTCACGAACTATGAGGAAGCGATGATGAGCCCAGATTCATAAAATGGCTTGAGGCCATGAAATCGAGATAGGATCCATGTATGAGAACAAAGTATGGACTTTGATTGACTTGCTCGATGATCGACAAGCCATGTTAAATAAATGGATCTTCAAGAGGAAGAGCAGATCTTGATAGTAGTGTTACTATCTACAAAGCTCGACTTGTCGCAAAAGGTTTTCGACAAGTTCAAGGTGTTGACTACAATGAGATTTTCTCAGCTGTAATGCTTAACTGTCAGAATCATGTTAGCAATTGCCACATTTTATGAAATCTGGCAAATGGATGTCAAAACTACATTCTTTAATGGATTTATTAAAGAAGAGTTGTATATGATGCAACGAAGGTTTTGTCAATCCTAAAGAGGCTAACAAAATGTGCAAGCTCCGCGATCCATCTATGGACTGGTGCAAGCATCTGGGAGTTGGAATAAGCGCTTTGATAGTGTGATCAAAGCATATGGTTTCTCTGAGACTTTTGGGAGCCTTGTATTTACAAGAAAGTGAGTGGGAGCACTACAGCATTTAATAAGTATATGTGAATGACATATTGTTGATCGGAAATAATGTAGAATTATAACAAAGCATAAAGGAGTATTTGAAAGGAGTTTTCAAAGAAGGACCTCGGTGAAGCTGCTTACATATTGAGCATCAAGATCTATAGAGATAGATCAAAACATGATAAGTTTTTTCAATAAGTACATACCTTGACAAGATTTTGAAGTAGTTCAAAATGGAACAGTCAAAGAAAAGTTCTTGCCTGTGTTACAAGGTGTGAAATTGAGTAAGACTCAAAACCCGACCACAATGGAAGATAGAAAAGAGAATGAAAGTCATTCCTATGCCTCAGTCATAGGTTCTATAAAGTATGCTATGCTGTGCAGACCTATTGCATACCTTACTCTAATTTGGCAGGGAGTACAATAGTGATCTAGGAAGTAGATCAATGGACAGCGGTCAAAATTATCCTTAGTAGAATAAGGATATATTTCTCGATTATGGAAGTGAAAAAAAAGGTTAAATCGTAAAGGGTTACGTCGATGCAAGTTTTAACACTAATCTAGATGACTCTGAGTCTCAATCTGGATACATATTGAAAGTGGGAGCAATTAGCTAGAGTAGCTCCGTGCGAGCATTGTAGACATAGAAATTTGCAAAATACTTACATTTCTGAATGTAGCGGACCGTTGACTAAAATTATCTCACAAGCAAAACATGATCACACCTTAGTACTCTTTGGGTGTTAATCACATAGCGATGTGAACTAGATTACTGACTCTAGTAAACCCTTTGGGTGTTGGTCACATGTCGATGTGAACTATGGGTGTTAACCACATATAGATGTGAACTATTGATGTTAAATCACATGGCGATGTGAACTAGATTATTGACTCTAGTGCAAGTGGGAACTGAAGGAAATATGCCTAGAGGCAATAATAAAGTTATTATTTATTTCCTTATATCATGATAAATGTTTATTATTCATGCTAGAATTGTATTAACCGGAAACATAATACATGTGTGAATACATAGACAAACAGTGTCACTAGTATGCCTCTACTTGACTAGCTCGTTAATCAGAAGATGGTTATGTTTCTAACCATAGACATGAGTTGTCATTTGATTAACGGGATCACATCATTAGGAGAATGATCTGATTGACATGACCCATTCCGTTAGCCTAGCACTTGATCGTTTAGTATGTTTACTATTGCTTTCTTCATGACTTACATGTTCCTGTAACTATGAGATTATGCAACTCCGTTTACGGAGGAACACTTTGGGTACTACCAAGCGTCCTGGCAATGGCGGGTGATTATAAAAGTACTACAGGTGTCTCCAAAGGTACATGTTGGGTTGCGTATTTAGAGATTAGGTTTTGTCACTCCGATTGTCGGAGAGGTATCTGGGCCTTCTCTGTAATACACATCATATAAGCCTTGCAAGCATTGCAACTAATAAGTTAGTTGCGAGATGATGTATTACGGAACGAGTAAAGAGACTTGCATAGCGAGATTGAACTAGGTATTGGATACCGACGATCGAATCTCGGGCAAGTAACATACCGATGACAAAGGAACAAAGTATGTTGTTATCGCGGTTTGACCGATAAAGATCTTAGCGTAGAATATGTAAAGACCAATATGGGCATCAGGTTCCGCTATTGGTTATTGACCAAGAATAGTTCTAGGTCATGTCTACATAGTTCTCGAACCCGTAGAGTCCGCCGCAACAAGTTTCAATGGCAGTTATATTACGAGTTTATGAGTTTTGATGTACGAAGGAGTTCGGAGTCCCGGATGAGATCGGGACATGACGAGGAGTCTCGAAATGGTCGAGGCGTAAAGATCGATATATTGGACGACTATATTCGGAGTTCGGAAGGTTCGAATGATTGGTATTTTTGATCTCTGAGGAGAGTTACAGGAATTCGCCGGGGAGAAGTATTGGGCCTTATTGGGCCTGGCGGAGAGGCTGCTAGGGCGGGCAGCGCGCCCAAGGCCTAGTCCGAATTGGACTAGGGGAGGGCACATCCTCCTTCCTTCTCCTCCTACTAGGAAAGGAGGTCCCTACTCCGGTGGGAGTGGGACTCCCCCTGTCGCCTCCTCCTAGGTGGCCACCTCCTCCTTGCTCCTTTATATACGGGGGCAGGGGCACCCCATGACCACAAGTTGATCTCTGAGATCGTTCCTTAGCACGTGTCTGGTGCCCCCCTCCACCATATTCCACTTCCGGTCATATCGTGGCATGAGCTTAAGGCGAAAGCCCTAGCCGTGAAGTCATAGTCCGTCAGAGACTTAAAAGCGAAGCCCTCCGTGATGGAGCATCATCATCGTCCTGCCCGTCGTCTGGCGGAACTCATCCCGGCACTTTGCTGGATCGGACCGGGGATGTCATCGAGGCTGAGCGTGTGCTGAACTTCGGAGGTGCCGTGCGTTGGTGCTTGGATCGGTCGGATCGTGAAGGCGTCACGACTACATCAGCAGCGTTGTTATAGCGCTTCCGCTTTCGGTCTCACGATGCGTGGACATACCTCTCCCTCTCGTTGCTATGCCATCACCATGATCTTGCGTGTGCGTAGGAAATTTTTGAAATTACTCGTTCCCCAACGAAGAGACCTCTCTGGATCCTCGGGTTGTGAGGAAGTGACTGTGTATCTTCTCCACGGTGCATTGTGATTCCTAACGCAAAAACCATGAAATGAGATATTTAATCACGGGAACATGGATGAGACGGTCACAAAGATGTTTGCTTACCCAGCCGAGATATGAAGAAAACTCCTTGATGGATTGGCGGAGGAAATCCTCCTCCTCTCCTTTATACATGGCGAGACAAAGATCTTCACCGGTTCGGTGACCCGATCCGGCCCTTCTGCGGCAGTGGCGGGTGGCATTTTCCTCCCGTTGAAGTCCCATGGGGTGGCCCTGTATTGAGGCTGCACTCCCTCATAATGCAGATTGCCATGACTCCGATCATGGTCAATCGGCATGAAACCAATAATCTGATCCGGCTCGGCAAATAGAGGACATCTCGGTCATTTTTCCTCTGCCAGGGCTCAGGGGCGCCAGCTTAGGCGCTTCTTCAAAGGAGCATTGCTGAACTCCGGAAGGCCGATCGAACGAGGATCCGGCGTGTGCGTCCTCCATATAAAACCATTCGAAGGCCAATCTTGGGGCGCCTTCTTTGGGGTTCGGATAGGTATCCGGTCCGGCGATCATACAGCTCGGATCCACCCACTTGATATATTGACCCCTCATGAGAGCGGGTACTAGGCGAGAATATCCTTTTCCACAGCCTGAAATGGGCCTCGGCGCCCAAGAATAGCTCATGAGGACCCACGAAGCCCGCAATGTGCAAAATGGAGGCAGGCGTGAGTGGTGAGGCTGGAGCGTGGGAACTCCAGAGCCCGGAGAAAGCGGATGGATTGGAAATCCGAGTCCTCTTACTAGATAAGAGATGAAACATACCGCTCTCCTTTAGAGGATCGGGGACACTCTCAGCTTGCTTTCCGCCCTTGTAGGTGGTGAGTCCGGCTCGAACAGGAACCATGAAGGCAGGAAGAAATCCCTTAGCTTTGAGTATAACTAGCTCTTCATCTTGAGATGAGCATCTCTCCCAATTTCCAGGCTGAGGGCTGGGGCGGCGAAGGAGGAGTGGCGTCATTGTCCATGATGGAATGGGCTTTGGTCGAGGCGCTCAGGTGAAGCTTCGCAAGGGAGGGATGGTGTGACTCGAGATCTAGATCCTCGCCCCTTTATAGGCAGCTCATTTGCGTGGCTAGGGGTAAGCATAAAAATACCACTGGATTTTCGCATTCATTCAAACACGTGGAAGATGGCCATTATTGGGCATAGAAGCCAGAGGCGCAGCATTTATCGAGAAGCGGACACTACTAGAACAAGTATATGGAATTTGGAGAAGAACCCGCCTAGCATAATGCGAAGACAATCAGCGCGGACTCATCGTCATTGAAGCCTGGTTGGGGAGACTCTCGGGGAGTCCGGATTAGGGGTGTCCGGATAGCGGACTATCATCACGGCGGACTCCAAGACTATGAAGATACAAGATTGAAGACTTAGTCCGGTGTCGGATGGGACTTTCCTTGGCGTGGAAGAGCAAGCTTGGTGATCAGGATATGTAGATCTCCTACTATTGTAACCGACTCTGTGTAACCCTAACCTATCGGTGTCTATATAAACCGAAGGGTTTTAGTCCGTGGGACAAACAACAATCATTCCATAGGCTAGCTTCTGGGGTTTAGCCTCCTTGATCACGTGGTAGATCTACTCTTGTACTACCCATATCATCAATATTAATCAAGCGGGGAGTAAGGTATTACCTCCATCGAGAGGAGCGAACCTGGGTAAAAACATCGTGTCCCTTGTCTCCTGTTACCATCCGCCTGAGGCCCCTTGATTGGGACCCCCTACCGAGATCCGCGGTTTGACACCAGCAGTGAGGATAATGGTGAGGGACCAATGACGTAGCATAATAATATTTGTTTTTTGGGGAGGAGAAGGGTATCAAGCCCCAGATTTGTTTTGAGGACCCGTGGCCCATCTAGCCCAGGCTTTTTATTTCATATGTTTAGCACACTGACCAGCCTAGTTTGTTTTTTGCTTTACGAAAAATGGCTAGCCAACTATTTAGTTTTGTAGAATAACCAACATAGGCCTACTTGCTTTTCTACTCGCCTATTTGAGTAAAATCTTTCAAGGCGAGGAGGGATGCATTTTGCCCAGAAAATGGGCTATAAGTAATAAGAAATGGGCAATAAATAATAATAAATGGGCTATAAGTAAAAGAAATGGGCTATAAGTAATAATAAATGGGCTGTAAAATGAAAAATACAGACAAGCAGGCATTAGTTCCCAAATACTGTTTTTCTTTCAGATTTTGATATTTTAAATTTCATTGTTTTTGTCTTGAGTAAAATTTCATTGAATTTAAATTAAGGTATATTTAGATTTAAAATTAATTTGAATCGGCTAGAAATTTGGGTTGTATCTTTGTTTGGGACAGATTTGGAGGCTCACTTGTGGGTCTACTAGGTTGGCGTGTACTTTGGCTTTGTCAACAGTCCCTAAGCGATTCTAGCTTGATGACCGTTGGATGTTAATCCAGCGGCCATCTTCTTCTTCAATATCTGATCTTCTTGCTCCAGCCATAAACCAGCTCGGTGGGACTACACTCTTGCCTCCGTGGCCCGGTTGTCTTTGCCCTTGACCAGTGCTGTCGCCCCACCCTACTTCATTCTTGGCCGAGCCATTCCTCTACTCACCCCACCTCCTGTTATTTTCGTGACTGACAGCGGGACCCGATGGCTCTCGTACTCCCCCGCGTGAGCAACCATTGCCAGAGTCTTCCCGGCTCCGTGTCGTTCCTTCCTAGGCCTGGCCGTAGTCCACACCCGCCATGGTGCTCTCGTGTGGCCTGGCCAACATAGTCAGCAAGCGACATCCATCGGTAATGGACTCTGCAAAATAATGATTCCTCCACGGCAGCTTGGGACCCACGGAAGAGGCCTCTGTATTTCATGAAAAAAACATTCCCGGCTGACATGTCGGACCCACAAGCTATATCTTCCCGCAGGAAGTGCCTCCTTAATACGCACAAAAATGAATACCCACCACCTAGATGGGACCCACCATAGTGGGAGGATGACTTAATGGGCCAACTAAGTTGGCGGGGGCGGAGGGCTTTGTCACTTAGTCAATATGAAACGATTCTAGCTCCGGTGACCATCGATGTCCATCCAGGCCATAGTGCTTCTTCAACCTCGGCCTTCTTGCTCGGCCGCCCAAAGCAGGCCTTGGATTGCGTGCGCGTGCTCCTCACCTCGTGGCCGGCTGTGATGCAGGAGGCCTCACGCCCCTACTACTCCCTGCTGGCCCGGGTATCCCTCTACTCCCCCCACCCCTGTTGATTGCGGCGGCGGCCTCATGCCTTGGCCGAACCGATGAACCCTCGTACTCCTCTCATTGCGGGCTACATGTTGCCTCTTCCTAGCTCCACGTCGTCCACTTCCTAGGCCTGCGCCCGTGTCGAGAAGCTGATCGTAACCCCGAACACCTATGGGACGGCGGGACCGAGTCCCTTTTGGATTCCGATGGGGAAGCGAGAGTGCCTGAAAGCAGATTGGGGTGATGCACGAGCAGTTTACCCAACTTGGAGCTCTCAGGAGATAATACTCCTCTGCTTTGTTATCGATTATCTTGTGTTCTTGCTGGGGCGATGAGAGCTACAAAACCTAGCAGAGTGTCTCTAGTCTCGAAATGGTGAACCCCTTCTCGTTGCATGGGCCTCCTTTTATAGGCTCAAGGGTCCATGCAGGTGGCAAGCGTAGACAAAGGACAAAATGGGAAAATGAGTTGCGGTTGGTACAGCTACTTTGTATAGTGTATTCTACCTAACTCACGCGGCAAGGACAAAAGCAATAAATGCCTGTCCATGCCGCCTAAGCGATCTTGAAAGGGACGTCGAGGCGCCACGCTTTCATACGATGGCGACTGTCAGCGCCGCACTGCTCGCTGCTCTCGGCTGGCTGCACAGCCTCTTGACCAGCGCGCTGGAATGACCCCATGGCGACACGTTGGCCGGATGAGCTGGAAGCGGAGATAAAGTAGTTGCTTGCAGCGAGCAAGCGCCTTGCAGTTGAATCCTTGTCGCGCCGGAAGCTTGTCGCTCACCGAGCCTTCCGGGAAGCTCCTCTTGAGGTCTTGTCTTCTGCGTGCCTTGAGTGGCCTTCCGCAAGCTCCTCTTGCTGAGGCCTTGCCTCCTTGGCTTAAATACTTTGTTCTTGAATGGCTCCAAAGGAACCATGGAGGATCTTAGTGGTCACTAGGCAAGCCCGGCCCGAGGTCTGCAATTGCCCGTGCCGGTGAGTTCGGGATACTAGGGTACCCCTACTCCTAGTACACAAAGCAGGCCCCGGGCACTGGGCCACCTGCGGTGCAGCTGTTGGGCGAGGCCCAAAACAGTGTCTGAGCCTTGCGGCCTAGATCACGCGTAACTTGCTCCGGACCCACCACGTCCCCCACGAGACGCAAGCAGCGTGGGCGTGGGCGTCGTGGGGAGAGATCGTGGGGGGCTTTCTTTAATTGGAAGCGGGCGTCCGCCCCTCTCCCTCCTTATAAGCAGGAGAAAGCAGAGGGCAGGTCGCCCACCTCGCCATTGCCGTCCCATCTCGAAAACCACGCCGCTCCCCTTCTTCTCTAGTGCGGAGAGCAGCGCTCCGCCCCCTCGCCACCCAGCGCCATCAGCGTGGTCGGTCTCCTCCACCACCTCCGCCATGGTTCCGGCCGCGACAAGGGAAGAGGCGTGAAGTCGGCCGAGGCGCAGCGGCTCGGCGGCTTTGCGAAAGGGCGGGCCCTCTTCCCCCCCAGCTCGGCGCAAAGGAGCTGAGGGAGGCTACTGCCTCTTGGTGCGGAGGCAGGCGCATCCAGCGCGCAGAAGGTACTCTCGCGCCGCGCCGAGTCAGCTTGGCGGGTACCCCTTCTTGGCGCTCTTCTTCTGTTGCGGGCTCTGCCCGCCTTCTCTGAGTTCTTCTGCGATATCACTTGAACACCTCTGGTTTCGCCTCCTTGATTTCACCCCCAGCTGTCGACCATGGCGGTTTCGCACCTCTGCGGCTTTGTGGAGTCCACCAAGCGTAGCCCTTTTCGCCACTTCTTCATGCCCTGCGTCGAGAGAGAGCCACTTGGAGGGATTGCTTGGATCTCCGGATGGCAGAAAGAATCCTATCTGGAAGGCTCCGCAGCAAGTGGGAGGAGTGGAGAGCCGATTGGTGTTGGATCGTTGAGGAGAACCGCCCTTCACTGCTTGGCGTAAACTCCAATAGTCGCGGCAGCGATTGGAGCAACTTGGCGCGGAAGATGCTAGGTTGAAAGATTGCGTGACCCGGATCCTGCGCCTCGGGTTTGCGGGACTCACTGTGTAAAGCGCGATTGGCGCCATTTCCATCGCCGCCGTAAACTCCCTTGCAGAGAGAGGAGGAGACCTGCTTGGGAGTTCCAAAACCGGCGGATATCATGAGGCTGCGCGGGGCCTCAACTGGAATTTCACCGATCTTGGAGTTGGGCATAATGCTTACGGAGTTGTTCAAGCATGACCATGATCACCCGAATGGTTCATGTTGCCGAGGGAGTCGTCCCATGTGCAACAACTCTTCGCTCGACCGCATCCGTGCAATGAAGCCGTTGTGCGATTCACATGGGATCGTTCCAACTGGCAAACTCACAGACGGACGTCGTCGGCAGTTCTTGACAACTTGGAAGAAGTGCCGATCCGCCCGACAAGCAGAGAAGTAAGCTCACCCGACACCACCGCCGCGAATCTGGCGCGCATAGCCACGCAGCTGGAAGGCGGCAGCAAACTACTGGCGTTGGTGAATTCAGGTTCACAGCGGAGGCGAAGGCAGCGTGCGGCAAGCCTTACCGATCGAGAAGAGCTTGCGGCGAGGAGCAGGCCGAGCCGAAGTTGAGCGGCGGAGTGCGCGGCGCCTCCTCCACACCTTCAAGTAGCTTGCAGCGGCCGGAAAGCCACAGCTCCACCAGAAGGCGTCTCCATAAGGCAGGGGAAGTGGCAGAGGCGCGAGCAGACCAACACCGCAGCGCCATCACAGTGCGCTCCTCGACAGACAAGCCTTTGTTGTCAGCGGGGCGCCCACCGCTGCATCAGCGGGCGGGATCCTCTCGTACGCCAGCTGCCACCCCGTAAGCGATCAAGAGAGCTTACTCTCCGCCTCTTCCGCACGGGAGGCGGGCGAATTGATCTCTCAGCGCTCAGCTCGACGACGGAAGAAGAAGAAAGTAAGCTTCTATGCTGTGTCTTATATTCTTCAATTTGGTTGCTTTGTCTTGTATCGGTTTGCTTCATTCTGAACTCTTTCCTTTTCGAAGGCGCTGGTCGGAGAAAAGGCGAAGAGAGCCAAGACCCGGTGGTTGTCATCGAAGGCGACCCCCAGTGGCAGGGAGGTGCGTCACGAGACTCCCTTGCGGACCGACAACCCTTCCTCAAAGCAGCCCCAACCACAGCGTAAGTATATGGTTTATTTCTTCTTTTGTTGGGTGTGCGTGGGTGCTCCTTCTTTCGATCTCGACTTGTTGGTTTGTGTAGGGCGAGCAGCCTCATCGGAGTGCTGGGAAGCAGCTCGAAATTCCTTACCTTGACTTCCTACGCGCAAGGGAGAATTCTCCGCAAGGGGCGCTCTCCGGCGAGGAGGCTTCTCCGACAGGAAGCTTCTCGGAGCAAGAGGCAGCGCCAGCGATCCTCGGTGGTGGAGACCCATGACCCACGATCCCATGCAGGTAACCCTCTTGCGTGACAATTTCCCTTAGGTTCTTTTCTTGTTCTTCTTTTGAACATTTGCTTGGTATTCTTTCTTTCTCGATCGTCGGATCCATCGCCTTGAGCCGATGGAGGCCGAGGTGCCCGGCCGAGGGCAGCGGCGTGTATCTGGCTCGCCATCATGGAGGAAGAGGCTGGGCGCCGATGGAGTCCGGCCGTGAGCCGTAAACTGCCGCTGCAAAGGTGGCGAGAGTGCTGGCGATCGTCTTGGCGACCTGAGGCCGCGGGAGGCGCCGAGGCGCTCATGACCGCCGATCCCTCCGCCACGATGCAGCGTCGGGCTCGAGCCCCAGCCGAGCGCCTACGAAGGCGGCGAGGCGTCTTCATCAAGCTCCACAGGCGTCGAGCTCGGAGCGGTCGAAGGAGAGACCTTGACGGAGAGCTGCTCGGCTCCATTGAGGCTGGCAGCTGAGTGGACACGTAAGCAGCGATGGCGAGTGCGAGAGGAACATCTGTTGAAGAAGTTGTTGTCGCTCTACAGCGCCCGACAAGCCAAGCTGGAGTCAGGAAGCACTTATCGGGCGGGAAGCGAACATGGAAAGCATAAAAGAGCTCGAGCGCCAACAAAAAGCTCTCCGGGCGTGGCGTGAAGAAGCGGGGCCGACTTCGGCTGAAGAGCGCACTGGCCTTCATCCTTGAGAAGGCTGAGGTCGAGGCGAAGCAACTTGCCCGGCTATCTGCGCAAGAAAGCGGGTGGCGCAGCGGAAGATCAACCTTGACAGCTATGAGGAAGAGCTTGCAGTGCGAAGCAGTCATTGGCGGAGCTCTCAAAGGAAGCAAAAGAGCTTTGCCGCTTGACTCTGCTGAGAGCCGCCAGAAGGAGTTGGAGACAAAAGTGGCCTTGTTGGAGGCGGTCTGCAGAAAAGCGGCGAAAGAGACTTGCGTGACTGAAGCCTGGAAGAGCGCCTACTCTTGGCGAGTTGCAGGGCCGTCTAAGCAAGGATCAAGAACTCGATGCGCCAAGGACTCCAAAGCGGATCTTGGCTGAAGCTGACCATCACGATCTGGCAGGCTGGGCCAGGCGCCGGAGGCGGGAGGTGGGCTGCTTGGGAAGATCAAGGCCAGCGAGGAGCTCTTGGCGAGTGCTCTGCCGCCGCGAGCACCTTGAGGAGAATGTGGAGCTACTGACTGAAGGTCTTGTGAATATCGCCGCCGCCATCGACAAGGAGCTGATGGAGGCTGGGGATGGTGGATCTCGAGTGCGCCTCCGGCGCGCCTCAACCCAGCGCCAAGCTCGGCCTGTTCCTCAAGAAGTGGTGGCGGCTCTCCAGCGACTCCGGAAGAGATCCCGGCAGCTGGCAGAGCAGGAATCGCGCGAGACCTGCGGAGAGCCCTCGAAGGTGTTGATGAAAGTGGCCTTCCGCAATCAGGCCTCAACCTCAGCGGCGTCCTCGGATCCTTGCCGCCATATCCCGATGTGGAGGCGCTCAAGGTATATCGCACCATTGTGGACAAGGTGGGCAAGAATCAAGCGGGTTGATGGCGACCCGCGTAGACTAGGCGCATAATTTTATCTTTCCTTATCGGCTGCTTGATCATGTTTAGGAGAACAATTCATTAGATCTGCGACAAGCTATTTTTGTAATATAACTCTATCTTAAGCAATGATTGCAATGTTATTTCCTTTACTTGATTCCTTCCTTTGTATGTTTGTGCCTTACGCTTTTAGGGAACTTGTCGGTGCGAGCACCTTTGCATGGCTGAGTCTGAACGTCGGCCTTCTTGGCGGTGCCGCCTCCGACAAGCAACCTTATACGCAACCGATTGCAGCTCACTTAAGTTGTTGGCGGACTCGAAACAAAGTAAGAATAGCGACCAGCTCTGAGTTAGTTCCTCCATACGGAGTTTTCCATACAAAGTACTATCGTTCGAGGAAGATAACATAAAAATTTAAGAACTGATTGCTCAAACTTTGGCAACTTAGCTTTTCTTTTACATCGTTTGCTTCGGTGAAGGCGAAACTTCCTCGAAACAACGCTTGGTCCATGGTATTATCTTCTCCTTCCCCACAGTTAACATGCGCGAGGGATACTTCCTTTCTTTGAGAAGAAGAAGAAAATAAAGTTATGGAGCCTTGGCCGTTATTGCTTAGGTGTGGATCTTTGCAAAATTTCCAGATAACACATGCAAAATGATGATGAAAGCATGAAATTGACAAGTTGTGCATAACACATGAGCTTCTTGGTGCAGGTCTGCGCCGGCTTTGTACAAAGGATTACATGCAACATGGGCAAAACTTGTACAAAAGGTGGTTCTGGAGCAGGTTAAAACAGCATACTCTATAGGTAAAACTACGAAGATGCTCAATATTCGAGAGTTGGTCACGGAATGCCATCTTGGTCTCAAAGCGGACAGCGCCGAGGCCTAGTGACTCGTTTCACCCGATAAAGGCCTTCCCCTTGGCGTCAACTTATTTGGAATTCTTGAGTGGACTGAGCGGCGAAGAACAAAATTCGCCTTCCTCGAAACTTCGGCACTAACTGCGGCTATGGTAGCGGTGCAAAAGCTTGCGTGGCGAGCAGCTAAAGCGGCTTTGAAAGGCGGTCCTCCTCAAGGAGCAGCGCGTCATCTTGTCGCATGCTGCTCTTGCTCAAACTCATCATAGCGAGTACTCGAGGTGACCGTATATGAGTTCCGTGGGGAGAACGCCTGCTGCTCTATAGACTAGAGTGAAAGGTGTCGGCGATTGGCTCGATTCGGCGTCGTCTGATCGACCAAGAACCAGCAGCTCCTCAATCCAGTTTCTTCCGCACTTGTGCCTTTGTCGAAAGTTCGGTCTTGAGCCCGCAGCACTTCAACATTTGCCCTCTACCTTGACCGTTGCTTCTCGGATGAGCAAGCGAAGCAAAGCAGACCTTGGCGTAAGATCTTGGATGTCTTGCATGAAGGTCGGCTCGTGAACTGTAATGCCGTTGTCGGTGATGATCTGTTAGGAATCCCAAAAGCGGCAAACAATTGACTGAAGAACTTGGCTGCTTGTTGTCTTTGTCACCTTCCTCACTTGCTTCCACTTGGCCACTTTGTGAACTTGTCGATTACAGCGTACAAGTACTCAAAGCCCAAACAGATCGGGGAAAGGGGCGAGAATGTCGAGCCCAGACCGAAAATGGCGGGGATAAAGGGATCGTGCGGAGAGCTTGGCTGGCTGGTGTATCTGCTTGGAATGGGCCTTGCTTCACACTTGGTTACTTGTGCAGTTGCATCTGGAGGGCTGTCGGCGAAGAAACCTTCAGGAAGCTTTAGGCAAGTGCTCTTCTTCGCCAATGTGGTGACCACATATGCCTCCGTGTATCTCACCAGCGACTACATCCATCTTCGGTGAATACACTTCAATTTCACACCGTTGAGTCTTCTTACACAGATGTTGTCGACAAACTGGTACATACTTGATGCTGGGCTACTCTCTCGCTTCTTCTTGCTCTTGGGAAGTTCTCTGTCCGAAGGAAATGGACGATCTGCTGCGCCCATGTTGGAGCTTTGGCTCGACAACAAGGACTAAAGGCACATCTGCTTTGCTGCGGGAACATCAAGCTTCTCGGCAAGAACCTGCGGCTCGGCGGAGCTTGATGTTCCCGGCAAACTGCTGGAACAAAACTTGTCGAAGGGCGTCGCTTCAGCGAAACAAACCACAGGGCTTGTCGGGCGGACTGCTCCTCAGCACTTTGGTGTTGAACTTGGGGACCTTTTGGTGGCGGCTTGAGGAAGCTCTGCGGAAAATAGTCACCAGAAATCAACTTCCTCTTCTTGTTACATCTGTTGATGGCGTTACGGTTGGTTGAGTCAGCGAGCACGAAGATTCCTGGTTCCACAGGTAACTTGAGTCGCGGCGCCGTTGACGAGCCATCGACAATATCATTTGAGCTCTTGGAACATGTTCCATCTGAAGGCCGTCAAAGTGTTCTTCTAGCTTTCTCACTTCATCAACGTAGGCCTCCATCAGCGGACTCGATAATCTTTGTTTACTTGGCGGACGACAAGCTGCGAGTCACCCCTGACAATGAGCTTCTTGATCCCAAGGTCTACCGCGATTCTGAGACCGGCAAGCAAACCTTCATCACGCTCTGTATTGTTTGTTGCTTGCTCCTTGGGAAAGTGCATTTGGACTATGTACTTGAGGTGTTCTCCGGTGGGTGCGATAAGCGACGCCGCGGCACGCCTTGCGGCGAAGGCACCATCAAAGTACATCAGCCATTCTTTGCTTGCTTCCTTAGCGGGGATGCTCGTCTCTGGAATTTCTTCATCTTGCGTTGGCGTCCATTCGCTATAAACTCTGCCGGTGCCTGCTTTGGATAGTTGAAGTGCTTTCAAGCTTGAGGCCAAAGCTTGCAGGTTCGATGCCCACTCGACAATTCTTCACTGTTTTCGGATTTTGCGGTATCCTCTTTAGCGGAAGCAGTGACAATTGTGATTTCATGTGCTTGGAAGTAATGGCAGCGACTTCTCGAGGCCATGAGGAGGTCGAAAAGCAATTTCTATACACGAGTACCTTGACCTAGCCCACTGCAGAAGGGCTGACAAAAATACAGGCGCTGCACCATCCTTTTCTGTATCTTCTCGCATGCGCTACCTGGATCCGTCCTTGTCGGGACGGAGCTTGTCGTGAAGCCCTGCTTGTCATTTGGATGCATCTGCCTTGGTTGCCGGCTCATCATCTGCCTCCCTTTCCGCTACTAACGCGGCACTAACCACTTGATTGGTTGCTGCTATGTATATGACAACTTCTCTTGTGGCCTAGGTGCGACAAGTATTGGAGTAGAGGACAGGTACCTCTTTAAGTCTGCGGTGCAGCCTCCGCTTCGGAGTCCATTTCATTGGACCTGCCTTTTTCAAAATCTTGAAAAATGGCGAGGGCGCTCAGCAGAACCTAGAGATAAACCTCTTTGAGAGCAGCCACGCAACCAAGCAAGTCTTGTACATCCTTGGCGCTTTGGTGCTTCAATCTGCTCAATGGCCTTGATCTTGTCGGGATTGGCTTCAATTCCCCGCTGAGACCACGAAGAACCGAGAAGCTTGCGGAAGGGACTCAAACACACACTTCTCGGGGTTGAGCTTGAGGTTGATCTTCGCAGATTTGCAAAGGTCTCATCTAAATCTTGAACCGAGTTGCTTTGTCCTTGCTCTTGACCACTATGTCATCCATGTAAGCTTCTACATTTACGTGCATTTGCGGCTCAAAAGCGTCATGGACTACTCTTGCAAGCGTTGAACCAGCATTCTTTAGCCCAAAAGGCATCCGTACAAAAGCAGTATGTGCCACATGGGGTGATGAATGCGGTTTCTCCTCATCCTCTTCGCCATGAAGATCGATGATATCCTAAGTATGCATCAAGAAATGAAAGCAAATCACATCCAGCCATGGAGTCAACAATCTGGTCGATGCGTGGCAAGGGAAATGGGTCTTTGGGACAAGCTTTATTAACATCCGTGAAGTCGATACAAAGTCTCCATTTCCCATTTGCCTTTCGTACAACTATCGGATTGGCCAACCACGTGGGATGGAGCACTCCTCTGACAAGGCCTGCTGCTTTCAACTTCTTGATTTCTTACGCTATGAATTCTTGGCGCTCCTTGCTTTTGCTTCGACTTTCCGCGGCGGGCGCGCGAGGACGGACAGCTAGGTGATGCTCAATTACTCTCCACAGGAACACGGGGATGTCGGGGCGGTTGCCATGCAAACACGTCGACATACGCCACGAGAAAGCAATGCGCGCCTTCCTATTTAGGGTTAAAGTGGCGATGGTGAAAGTACCACCGGTTCCGTCCTCCTTGGCGGGCACCTTGTTGGTCTTTGGTGGGCTGCCATGCGTCTTCTTGCACTTGCGGTGGAGCTCGATGGTGCGTCCTCGGCGGTAGCGCAGCATTCCGAAGAGGTTGCGCTTGCCGAGTGGGCATCGAGCTCTTGCGGTTGGTCTTCTTCTTCCCAGGGAGCTTCGGTGACAAGTGACTTCGCTTCATCTGTTGCAGCTGCTGCCTCCAGTAGATCTTGTCGGCGCAGATAAGAGCATCCTTCTTATGTCGCCATGGACAGAAATGACACTTATCCGGGCTGGCATCTTGAAGCAAGTTGTATGCATAATGAGAGCTGCCATGAACTTGGCGAACACTTTGACGGCGAGTATCCATTGTAAGGCAATGGAAAATCAGCGACGTCGAATGTGACCCTCTAGGTCCTGAAGTTGCTTCGACTGCCAAATGTTACCGAAGCAATGTGATCTTCCCCTTCACTTGCTCCTTCGGATTGATTCCTTGGAATGTGCCGTCTCTTGAGCTGCGTTGTCGGGGATCTGAAGCTTACGGAGCACAGCGGAGAAATCAGGTTTAAGCGGCCCCGCCGTCAACTAACATCTTGGTGACCTTGAGGTTGCGGATAGTTGGTGAGACCAACATCGGCAAGTACCGACGCGATTATGCGATCAGGTGGTCCTCAATATCAAAGATGATAGGCGTCTTTGGACCATTTGAGAGGCCTGCGTGACTCTGGATGGTTACGCTGCATTTACCTCCGCATCCATTGCTTGAGTTGGTGGTGTGAAGTATGGAGATGCACCATCAGCGGAAGGACCTCAAGTAGCTTCAAAACTCCTGCTCATCGGTTTAAATGCGTCTTCCATATCTTCATCGTCATTCGTCGTCTTCATCCTTATCAGCGGCGCGGGGGTCTATCTCCTTGCCGCTGCTTGGCCTTGCCAGTGGCGTCCTCCCGGCCAGGTCGCTTCTTGCTAGCTCCCCAGCACCTTCACAGGCCTTCTCTTGTCGCTCCGCTCGTACTCATCTTTACGCTGTTCAACAAGCTGCTCGACCTTCTTGCAGCTCACGGAGGTCGTGGCCCTTGAGTGCAGTGGATTTTGCGATCTTGTTTGTTGGAGCAAATCACCTTTGTCGTGGCCGCCACAGGCTTGGCTGATGCGGTGTCGTGGACAACCTCCTTGCCGACCACCAACCTTGGCTTTCTTGGCGGCACCACGTTGCGGACTGCTCGACAATAGCACCTCTTTGCCCTTCTTTTTACATTGTTCCGTCGCTTGGCTCTTCTTACGCGGAAACGTCTCCTCACTATCGAGATCCTGTACATATTCTCTCTGAGGGGTCTCCTCCTTCCTCATACGTGCATACTTGTCGGCCCGGGCATACAGCTCTCAGCGTCCTTGACTTTGCACATCGCCATCTCTTCCCTCATCCTGCGGTTCCATGCGTTTTGATAAAGCTTGTGATCACCCAGCAGGAGTGAGACATCAAGGATGTTATGAGTACTGCAGTGAACCTCTGGATGAACTTGCGAGACTCTCCTTCCTTAGGCGGCGGTGAAGGTCGCTCTCTTAGCCATGAGGTTTGTGGCACTTTGTGAAAGCGTCGACAAGCGATGGCATAGATCTGCCTAGAAGATATGGATCCGTCCGGCAAGTGCATGAGCCAAAGATCTAACATTGGGCTTGAGTACCGGCGGGGAAGTAGTTGGCGAGGATCTTGTCGTCTCGTCCCGTGCTTTGCACCGCAATGGGGTGAATCTTTGAGGAACTCAAGCGGATGAGTCCTGTATCGTACTTCTCTGGCTTTGCTCGGCTTGAAATTCTTCTTGCTGGAGCCCTTTGGACTTGCCGCAGCTCACAGTGAGCAAGGACAACCTACAGCGTCTGACAAATCGCTTTGGTTCCCCTGGCGCATGCATGCCGACGGAAGAGGCCAATGGCTTGGTAGTCGGATTGACGTCGGCGCTTCTCTTGGTCTTCGATCGCAGTATCACGCCCAATATCACGACCCTATCCAAAAAGGAACTCGACGGTCCCACAAGATAGACCGCATATTGAAGCGCTTTTGCAAGGTGGATATCATTACATCAACATTACATAATAGATGGGGATACATACATAAGGCACAAATGCCACAAGAATACATCAACATCATATACAAGATCAACATCCGACTACGGATGAAACATAAGCAGAGCTCAAGCGACATCCACCACCGCTAGCCCGGGCTGCCGGCACAGGAACCTATCCTGATCGAAGAAGAAAGCGGCGAAGAACTCAAGCACAAGCAAGCATCGCTTTCGCGTCAATGATCATCGTATAACCTGTACCTGGCAATGGTGGTGTAGTAATCTGTGAGCCACGCGAGGACTCAGCAATCCCATTACCATGGGTATCAAGACTAGCAAAGCTCAATGGGTAAGGAAGAGGTAAAGTGGTGAGGTTGCAGCGGCGACTAAGCATATATGGTGGCTAACATACGCAAATGAGGCGAGAAGAGAAACAAAGGAGCGATGCGTCAACTAGTAATGATCAAAAGTGATCACGAACTACTACTTCGTCGAGACATAACCCGGGAACCGTGTTCTCCTCTCGATCAACGAAAAGAGACACTCGCGATTCGCTTTGCGGTTGGTGTATTTTAGAAGAGTTTGCTTCAAGTTTACTACAACGGATATTAACAAATTCCCATCGCCACATAACAGCAGGCACGGCTCTCGAAAGTTTATACCTCTGGGGGTGTCCCAACAGCCCATGATAAGCTCTCGCGATCACGAAGGATATTCCTTCTCCACGGGAAGACCGATCAGTCTCGGAATCCGGCTACAAGACATTTCGGCGACAATAAAACAAGACCAGCAAAAGCCGGGATGTGCCGACAAATCCTGATAGGAGCTGCACATATCTGGTCTCGGCACAGGATGAGACATCCTCTGAGTAAAACCAATCCTCAAGTTGCCCCAAGGTGGCCCATGATCTACTCGGTTCAGGCCAACACTTGAAAACAACGGCAGGGGGGCTAAAATAAAGATGACCCTTGGGCTCAAAAAAACCCAAGGGAAAAAGGGCTAGGTGAGGCAAATGGTAAAACCAATGTTGGGCCTTCTTTGGAGAGTCTTATTCAAAGCGAACTGTCAAGGGGTCCCATAAATCACCCGAAAGCGTTAGGGACGCAAAATCAGGAACATAATACCGATATGGCGGAAGCTAGGCGGCAAGAGTGGAACAAAACACCAGGCATAAGGCAGGCCTTCCACCCTTTACCAAGTATATAGATGCATTAATTAAGTAAGATATATTGTGACATCCCAACAAGTAAACATGTTCCAACAAGGAACAACATCTCCATGTTCAACAAGGAACAAACTTCATCTTCTGCAACTAACAACGCTATAAGAGGGCTGAGCAAAGCGGTAACATAGCCAAACAACGGTTTGCTAGGGCCAGGTGACAACGACTTAGAGGTTCATGGCAACTTGGGAAGCTTGAGCAGCAAGTGATAGGTAGCGCAGCATAAAAAAGAAGCGAAGCAACTAGCATAGCAATGATAGTAGTGAGATCCGGTAGCGGTCATCTTGCCTGAAATCCCATAAGGAAGAAGCGAGTCCATGAAGAAGAGCGAGCGGATGAAGCGAACCAAGCGTGAATGAGCGAATCCTCACGATGCATAGCAAGCGAAGAACTAACAAGAAGAAGCACAACATAGTAAACACACCACATAGAAAAGACATGATGCACAACCAAGCATGATGCATGACAAGGCTACATGGAGCTACTCATGGCAAAAGATGATGCAAACAAGAGCAACACATCAAGGCAAGTTTAAATGGGGCAGAACAACATATAACAATTCGGTGAAGTCCTCATATGCAAATTTCGAAATTGGTCCAGATCTGAATAAACCTTATGTTCAAGTTGTTAAACAGAAAGTTAAGATGCACCACGATGATCTACATGAAATTCTAGTCAAGTTACATATAAAGTTCATTAGATTGAGACTCTGACCTAGAATATATGATCAAAACAAGATAAGCATGGCATTGATGCAAAATGCATACAAACATCACACAAACACCTCAAAACAAGGATGCAACATGATAATATGAAACTACATGCAAAATCAAGCAAGTTTCATATAGAGCACACTCAAAGCGAACAGCAGTTCAACACATACACCATATACAAGTCATAGCAACAATCTGCCCAAAGCAGCAACTAGGCATATTGCAAGCATCAAAACAACATGCTACAGGACCTCAACAAGAAAAAAAAAAGGCATGGGCATGATGTACAGGTAAAGCATTACAAAACATGAACAGAGCTATCTCCAGAAATCACTAGAGCATGCTCAAAACACATGGCAAGATTGCAAATAATAACAGTTTCAGACTTATCGAGGAAATAACATCGAGGTTGCAATGTTTAGAGCTATCAAACAACATGTTACAGGAACTTATCATGGCAAACAAAGGCATGGCATGAATCTACTAATTGCATATAACAAAAGTCCTTACTGACCATAAGCCAAAAGGACGAGAAAATATGATGGCACCCACCTAAACATGGCAAGTTATATTACAGATTCATACATGGCGGGAACAACGATAAGTAGGCATGTTGGTGAGCTTGAACCACTCACTACAGAGCAATACATGGCATGGCAAGGCAACCAACAGTAAGAAGACATGGCATAGAAGCTATACATGGCAAGAACAACATCATAGCATACGGATCAACTACAAAAACCTTGGCAAAATTGAATAACATGTAAACAACACTGCCGAAACATTTTATAGCAAAAGTAGAGCTCGATTGACTCAAGCTATGGCACTCCATAATTGCAAACAAGGGCATGGATGGATAGATCAAGACATGTAGAACAAAACACCCTTACTGAAGTATCTCAAAATAAGCATGGATCTCTCGGTAGCATCAAGTTTAACATGGCATAAAAATATCAGTGAGCAGGGCTGAAATCAGCAACATCATGAAGCCTAGTTTGCATGCTTGTGCTAGTCACCACATTGATCACAAAAATACATGGCATACACCCTGTAAAGATGGCATGGCATATTACAAAACACATGTAGGACTCAAGTTCATAGGATGCACACATCAATCATGGCAAAAATGACAAAAGTGCATGTTACATTAAAGCGAAACTAACATCATATAGCCCTCTTCTAACAGCATTTCGGGCATCAAGATGAGCTCAAAGGAAAATGATGAAATGAGATGAAATGATGTACTCTTGAGTGAACAATTTGACATATTACCGCCCAAAATGGAGCTACGGATGCTGAGAGTTATGATCACGATGAAAATGCATGAAAATATTATGAGTTTCGGGGACTTAGTGGATTTGGAGGAAAAGAAAGTCAACCGAGGCGCCTTGAAGTGAGAGGCATGGCGGATCTCGCCGGAGATGTGGGCCAGGAGGATGCCGAAGCGAGGCGGAGGAGGCGGCCGGAGCTCCTCCCGTGACTCCAGCGACCGAAAGCTGAGGCGAAGCAAGGAGGGCAGCCTTGAGGGCACTCCCGTGGCCGGCATGACCAAGCGGCTGGCTCGGGCGCATGGGGCGGATCGAGGCGGCCCCGGATGTGTGTGGCCTTGGTGGCTTCTCTGGCGAGGGAGGTCGCCGGACGGTAGCCGGAGGCGTGGAAGCGGCTGGGCGTCCGGTAGTGGTGGAGGCCCAGAAGTGTGGGCTTGGCCGGTCGAGTGGCCAGGCCAGGGCCCGGTCAGTGAACCTTGTGGCCTCCTGCAGGTGGGTGGAGGCGGCCGGGGACACGTGGCGAGCGGGGAGAGAAGCAGGTGGCTGGAGCTGGCGTGGCGGCGCCTCATTGGCGGCGGCGTGGTGTGCGGGACGTGTCCGGCTGTGGCAGAGACCGTCCGTCTGCGGGAGGAAGAGAAAGGCTAGGGTTCATCCACAGAATTTTGGAGGATGGCATATATATAGGTAGAGGGAGCTAGGAGAGTCCAAATGAGGTGCGGTTTTCGGCCCTGTGATCGTGATCGAGCAATGAGAGCATGGAGGGAGTTCTGGGTTTTGGGCCACTTTGAAGGGTGTTGGGCTGCAACTCAAAGAGGGCTTTGCGGTTACCGGTTAACCGTTGGAGTACCAACGACCTCAAATAGCACGAAACTTGCGAGGCGGTCTACGGTGCTATACCAAGGCCGCTTGACAAACCTCGGTCCATTCGAGACCGTTTAACACCCTTTACGAAAAGAGGTAAAAGGCGCGGGAGACATAGGGCGCGGATTGCAAAAGCGGACAACGGGAAAATGCTGGGATGCATGAGGCGAACACGTATGCAAATCGATACATGTTGACATGATATGAAATGCAGATGATGACATGGCAAAGTGCAACACATAAGCAAAAGACATAGCAGCGGCGGCGAATAACCGAAGCGGACACAGGCGCATCGAATCCGGAAGCGTTACAACACTCCTCCACTAACAAGAGATCTCGTCCGAGATCTTAGGACCGAACGGAAGAGAAAAATGGATGAGGTGAAACAAGAAGCGCAAAGAGAAAGGCAAAGAATCGAGCACTTTCGAGAAGAAGAGGCGAGCAGCGAATGGCGAGAATTGAAAGCTCCTGAATCAGGATAGGCTATGAAACAAATCGTTCTAACGGAGTGGTTAGAATGAAAAAAACGAATAAGACTGAAGCGATTTATGCAGCACTCCATTGAACATGGAAAGAATAGAACACGAACTTCAGAAGATGGAATGACACTTGTGAGATAAACAACAATGCCTCAGAAGAATTGAAAGAATTTGAATGAAAAGAACTTAGAAGGAAGGATTGAGTGGAGTTGTTGAAAAATCAACAACGAAAAGAAATAAACTTGTTGTGGGCTTATAGGTAACATCCCAAGATCATAAGGTCATAACCGGCCACAAGCGAAAATGATTGGATAGCTGAGAAAAAGCGAAGAAATGCAAAACTCCACTTCAAAAGAATACGGAGATTTAATTGCACTTGAGATCACGAGAAGAAAAGATACTTGAACTCCTAACAAAATCTTGATGAACTCTTGAAGAATGAATTAAACCATGAAGAACCACCATGAAGAACTCCGATAGTGAAAAGGATGATGAGATAGAATGAAGGATGAAAAGAATGAGATGAGCCTTGCGATGATTTAGATGGAGGTTCGACCGGCGAGATGGTAGAAATAATTGAACTCGGGAAAGAAAAGATCAAAAGACTTGGAACTAGAATTTATTCATCAAGAACAAACTCCGAAAAAGATTAATCACTAGGATGAAATAAGAATAAGATTTATTGTATGCTTATCCTTCATCAAATTAAATTGATGACAAGCAATGGATTTTGCATACTACTTATTCTTCTTGAAAAGGATTGAAGTGACATATCGCAAACTTGAGAAGGTCTTCATGAACCACGGTAGGATTGAAAGAAACGAATGGATTGATACGATAACAAAGGAAAATCATCTTGAGCGAACCATCGTAAGAATTGAAAATGACTGATGAAAAAGACTGAATCACCGGGAAGACTTAGAAGACCGAAATACTTTTGAGGATTAGATGCAAAAAACAGGAAGAACTTCGAGGTGATTAAAGAAGAACATTTGAGCGAAGCGGCGGGATAAATAGAGAACAATAAGCTGGAATGATGGCCTCCGGTGAAAAGAAGCGGAAAAAAAACTCCTGAAATACTCGGATGGATGAAAGAATTACTGGCTGAAACAAATAGATAGGATAACATTGAGCTATCACCATGAATCTCTTGGGGAGCGGATAAGATTTAAAGAAACTCTCGCCGGTCTTCAAGGGCGACAATAAACACCACCAAAATTACTGAAGATACTCGGAAGAAAGAAAAGCAGAAGTTGAGCCAACAATGAAATGATTTGAAAGCGATCTTGGAAAAGGCAAGTGATGATGATATTCATTCTTCGTCACACTTGAAAAGAATTGGGAATAACTCCGAGGAATTAGAAGAGTCGGTAAGATCCAGGGAAAGACACGTGGGTTAGGGCCCACTAAAGAGCTTACCGTTGGAAAGGGATGTTGAGCAGATAGATGATGCACGGAACAATTAAATATTTGAATGAAGTGACAACCTCGAATTTAATTGGAACATGAGGCGAATCTCTGAGATGTCTTGAACTCGGAATGATAAAGCTGGCGAGAAGCGCGAGCGAGCAAAGAACACCGAGGAAAGAATATGATCCACAACGAAAAACTTGAATTGAGTGCACGGAGAAAAAGGATGAAGAATGACGAACAAGGCGAAATTCACGGTTGAAACAATTTCTGAAAAACTGAAGAGGCTCCACACGAATGACATTGATGCTCGAAAGCAGACTCGGACTCCGGGAAGAAGAGGGTGGGAGGCGGGAAAACAAAAGGCAACTTGGAAGGAAAGCGCGAATATCTTGAAGAGACAACACGGTTGAAATCATTGAGGAAAGAAAAGCAAAGACTTCGCGAGTAGGAAGGATACTCGATTACGGACTCAGGTTCGAGAGGAAGAAGGGAAGGCGGAGTGGGGAAAACAAGGACAACCGGACAAGGAAAACAACGGCGTCGGAGGAAGCTGAGGATTGAACTTGGCAAAGATGAAGAGCTCGAGTCAACTAGGCGAAATGCACGGGATGAAAAGAGGTGAGGAACAACTACCGGAAAAACCAACTGCGTGATCCTAAAGAAAAACTTGAATGGGAAGAGGAGTAATTCAAAACACCTCGTCGAGATTCCTTACCGGAAGCGGCGAAGGGGCTGAGGAGTAAAAGAATTCCTACTCTCGATATAACTAGACTCGGAAAACAGTTTTCTTCTAGACTCAACAACGGCGGACTACGATCAATCAAGGGGCTCCTAAGGTCGATCGAGGCTCTGATACCAACTTGTCACGCCCAATATGCGACCCTATCCAAAAGGAACTCAGCGGTCCCTGAGAGATAGACCCGCATATTGAAGCGCTTTTACAAGGTGGATATCATTACATTAACATTACATAATAGATGGGGATACATACATAAGGCACAAATGCCACAAGAATACATCAACATCATATACAAGATCAACATCCAGACTACGGATGAAACATAAGAGAGCTCAAACAACATCCACCACTGCTAGCCCAGGCTGCCGACACGGAACCTATCCCTGATCGAAGAAGAAGCGGATGAAGAACTCAAAGCACAAGCAAGCATCGCTCTCGTCAATGATCATCGTATAACCTGTACCTGCACCTGGTGGTGTAATAATCTGTGAGCCACGAGGACTCAACAATCCCATTACCATGGGTATCAAGACTAGCAAAGCTCAATGGGTAAGGAAGAGGTAAAGTGGTGAGGTTGCAGCAGCGACTAAGCATATATGGTGGCTAACATACGCAAATGAGGCGAGAAGAGAAACAAAGGCAGTGCGTCAAACTAGTAATGATCAAGAAGTGATCACGAACTCCTACTTCGTCAGACATAACCCGGAACCGTGTTCTCCTCTCGATCAACCCGAAAAGAGACACTCACGATTCGCTTTACGTTGGTGTATTTTAGAAGAGTTTGCTTCAAGTTTACTACAACGGATATTAACAAATTCCCATCGCCACATAACAGCATGCACGGCTCTCGAAAGTTTATACCTCAGGGGTGTCCCAACAAGCCCATGATAAGCTCTCGCGATCAACGAAGGATATTCCTTCTCCCGGGAAGACCGATCAGTCTCGGAATCCCGGCTACAAGACATTCGACAATAAAACAAGAACCAGCAAAGCCGCCCGGATGTGCCGAACAAATCTGATAGGAGCTGCACATATCTCGGTCTCGAGGCACACGGATGAGACATCCTACGAGTAAAACCAATCCTCAAGTTGCCCCAAGGTGGCCCGCAGATCTACTCGGTTCAGGCCAACACTTAGAAAGCCTTGGCCGGGGTAAAATAAAGATGACCCTTGGGCTCAAAACTCAAGGGAAAAAAGGGCTAGGTGAGGCAAATGGTAAAACCAATGTTGGGCCTTCTTGGAGAGTCTTATTCAAAGCAGAACTGTCAAGGGGTCCCATAAATCACCCGACCGCGTTAGGGGCGCAAAATCCGAACATAATACCGATATATGGCGGAAGCTAGAGGCGGCAAGAGTGGAACAAAACACCAGGCATAAGGCGAGCCTTCCACCCTTTACCAAGTATATAGATGCATTAATTAAATAAGATATATTGTGATATCCCAACAAGTAAACATGTTCCAACAAGAACAACATCTCCATGTTCAACAAGGAACAAACTTCATCTTCTGCAACTAACAGCGCTATAAGAGGGCTGAGCAAAAGCGGTAACATAGCCAAACAACGGTTTGCTAGGAAGGGTGACAAAAGGTTAGAGGTTCATGGCAATTTGGGAGGCTTGAGCGACAAAGTGATAGGTAGCGCAGCATAGCGAAGAAAACGAAGCAACTAGCATAGCAATGATAGTAGTGAGATCCAGGGTAGCGGTCATCTTGCTCGAAATCCCGCAAGGAAGAAGAGCGAGTCCATGAAGAAGGATGACGGATGAAGCCGAACCAAGCGTGAGTGAGCGAATCCTCACGATGTAGCAAACAGGAACTAACAAGAAGAAGCACACAACATAGTAAACACACCACACATAGACAAGACATGATGCACAACCAAGCATGATGCATGACAAAGCTACATGGAGCTACTCATGGCAAGAGATGATGCAAACAAGAGCAACACATCAAAGCAAGTTTAAATGAGGCAGGAACAACATATAACAATTCAGTAAGTCCTCATATGCAAATTTCGAAATTGGTCCAGATCTGAATAAACCTTATGTTCAAGTTGTTAAACAGAAAAGTTAAGATGCACCACGATGATCTACAAATTCTAGTCAAGTTACATATAAAGTTCATTAGATTGAGACTCTGATGCTAGAAGATATGAGCAAAACAAGATAAACATGGCATTGATGCAAAATGCATACAAACATCACACAAACACCTCAAAACAAGGATGCAACATGATAATATGAAACTACATGCAAAATCAAGCAAGTTTCATATAGAGCACACTCGAAAGCGAACAGCAGTTCAACACATACACCCTATACAAGTCATAGCAACAATCTGTCCAAAGCACGCAACTAGGCATATTGCAAGCATCAAAACAACATGCTACAAGACCTCAACAAGAAAAAAAAGGCATGGGCATGATGTACAGGTAAAGCATTACAAAACATGAACACTGAGCTATCTCCGAAATCACTAGAACATGCTCAAAAACACATGGCAAGATTGCAAATAATAGCAGTTTAGACTTATCGAGGAAATAACATCGAGTTGCAATGTTTAGAGCTATCAAACAACATGTTACAGGAACTTATCATGGCAAACAAAGGCATGGCATGAATCTACTAATTGCATAGAACAAAAGTCCTTACTGACCATAAGCCAAAAGGATCGAGAAAATATGATGGCACCCGTAAACATAGCAAGTTATATTACAGATTCATACATGGCGGGGAACAACGATAAGTAGGCATGTTGGTGAGCTTGAACCACTCACTACAGAGCAATACATGGCATGGCAAGGCAACCAACAGTAAGAAGACATGGCATAGAAGCTATACATGGCAAGAACAACATCATAGCATACGGATCAACTACAACAACCTTGGCAAAATTGAATAACATGTAAACAACACTGCGGGAAACATTTTATAGCAAAAGTAGGCTCGATTGACTCAAGCTATGGCACTCCATAATTGCAAACAAGGGCATGGATGGATAGATCAAGACATGTAGAACAAAACACCCTTACTGAAGTATCTCAAAATAAGCATTGATCTCTCGGTAGCATCAAGTTTACATGGCATAAAAATATCAATGAGAGCAGAAATCGAAATCAGCAACATCATGAAGCCTAGTTTGCATTCTTGTGCTAGTCACCACATTGATCACAAAAATACATGGCATACACCCTTGTAAAGATGGCATGGCATATTACAAAACACATGTAGGACTCAAGTTCATAGGGTGCACACATCAATCATGGCAAAAATGACAAAAGTGCATGTTACATTGAGAAGCGAAAACTAACATCATATAGCCCTCTTCTAACAGCATTTCGGGCATCAAGATGAGCTCAAATGAAAATGATGCAATGAGATGAAATGATGTACTCTTGAGCGAACAATTTGACATATTACACGCAAAATGGAGCTACGTGTGCAGAGTTATGATCGATGAAAATGCATGAAAATATTAGCAGATTCGAGGACTTAGTGGATTTGGAGGAAAGAAAGTCAACCGTGGCCACCTTGACAGGAAGCGTCCGGATCTCGCCGGAGATGTGGGCCAGGGAGGATGCCTGCGAGGGCGGGCGGAGAAGGCGGCCGTGAGCTCCTCCCGTGAGCTCCGCGACCAGAAAGGCGGCCGAGGCAGCGAGCCGTGAGGCACCGGCAGCCCGGCAACAAAAGCGGCCTGGCGCATCTGTGGTAGGCCGAT
>JAHIAM010000788.1:0-23540 GCA_021605205.1 Aegilops longissima
AAACAGGTATAATGCTCGTAATAGAGACCACTGACACACTCGACCCAGCTCTCTGCTTCCCTAGCTGTTGCATCAGTGAGTTGGCAATTCTAGTGCGAACGGGACTTCTGAAAACGGAGTCCTGAAAGTAAGAAAAAGAAGAAAAAAAAAGGAAAAATAATGACACAATCAGGGGCCCACAGTGCGGTTGAGCGCGTGCAGGCGATTGAGTGGTCGTTGCCCTCCCCTTATGCCCATGGTATCTCGGGCGTAGTTATGCAGCGTAATACTGGCTCCCAATTTACGCGAGGGCTGGGGTTGGGGCGGATTACTTCCGTGCTTGAATGGTGCAGGCGGTCGTTGTAGGTTACTCCGAAGGCGGCAGCTTGGCGGTGTCCGGACGCTTAGTGGCGGACTCGAAGGGAATTGCTGTGAGGCTGCCTTGCACCTCATACAAGGGCCACCATGTGCTCCTCCGTGCGGAGAGGCGTTTGGTGTTCGATTAGCGTGATTACTCCTCGTGGGTGGCATCTCGAGCTTGAGGTATCGTAGTGCGGCACCGCATTGAACTTTACCAAATGCGGTTCGTCGAGCAGTGCATGATAGCGCGTGGAGCAGGGGCGATGTCGAAGATTAACTCTTCGCTTTGGAAGTTATCTGAGGATCCGAAGACCACGCCGAGTGTAACTGAGCCTGTACAATTGGCCTCTACACCGGTATGGCGCCTTTAAAGGTGCGTCTTTGTAGGTTTATTCCTTGAGGGGTCTATGCCCATTTTGCGCATGTATCGATAAAAGCAGGTTGGGCTGCTGGCGCCATCCATCGGGACTACGGTGAGGTGAAATCCGTCAATAATTGGGTCAAGAACCAATGCGGCGAAACGCCGTGGCGGATGCTAGTGAGGTGGTCCTTCGATCGAAGGTGATCGGGCAGGAAGACCATGGGTTGAACTTGGACAAGCGGCTCCATCGCATATCGTCCCTTAGTGCGCTTCCGCTCCTTTTGGGTATGTGGGTTGCGTATATCATGTTCACTTTATCCGCACTTGTGGGAAAACCCTTACATCCTCTATTGTTCGTGGACGGGGCTCTTCTGCGTCATCGCTATACAGCCCCTTGTCGTTGATTCGAACTTAACTTGCCTGCTTGCTTGAACACCCAACAGTCCCTGTTGGTGTGATTGGCTGATTTTGAAGTGCCATGTATCGCTGGCGATCAGTATTCGGTCCAAGTTGGATGGGCCACAGGTATTTCTTTTGAATGGCTTCTTCCGCTGACGGGTTTAGAGCCTCTGAATCGGCATTTACTGCGTATCTTCATCATTATCGCCCGTTAATCGGCGCTTGTTCTTATTACGCGTGACCTGCCATTGCTGTCCTTGGTATCCGAACTACTAGGGTTTTGGTCAGGTTCTTGCTTGAGCTAGCCAGCTGTCCTCTCCCGCTAAAAGCGGGTCATGGAGTGTTGTGAGGGCTGCCATGGATTTCGTCTTTTCCTGTCCTAGGTGCCGGACAAGCCACTCGTCGCGGATGTTATGTTTGAAGGCTGCAAGGCCTCTGCATCCGGGTGATCAGCGATTTTGATTTTTCTTTGTTAGGAACCGTGTCCAATTATGCGGCCGATTCTTCGCTACTGAATTATATGGCTAAGGTCATGGCGTCGGTGGTCCCATATGTGCCTGAAGTTATCAGGAATCGGCTTCGGGTCCTCCCAACAACAATTGATTCTATGGCAAGCTATTGAGCCAATGCGAGCTGGTCCTTTAAGCTTGAGTGGGAGGTATTTGATGGCATGTAGATCATCATCGCGGGCCATGTGGATATGGAGGAGATAGTCCTTGATCCGGACCGCGGGATCTGTGGTACCATCGTATGATTCGATGTTTACGGGTTTGAAGCCCTCGAGTTTGATGATCCATTACTTCATCTGTGAAGCATAGTGGGTGTCTGGCGCCTGCTATGTTGGGCTATATCATGGCGTAGCTCAGATGAGCTTTGTCTCTGTGTTCGGCCCGGCCGGGTTTCTTTGTATCCGACACAGCGGTAATCATCCAGTCGTTGGGCGTACGCGATCCGTGGAATCGATCTTGTATGTTTGCCTTGTCCTCAATATATCTACGCAAGTCAAATGCGTTTTCCCGTGCCTTGGTACTTTGGCGTCGGGGTTTGTCTTGGCGGAGGGCGAGAGGCTTCTCTGTGTGACCACAGGTGGCGGTCTGCCATGTCGTCTTATTTGGTGACTTGGGTGCTTCCTCCTCGTCGAGGCAACAGCGACTGCGTTTGGGGAGTAGCTTTGGAGGGCGTTAGAGTTCATACTCTTGACGCAAGGACTTGATCCATCTGTCAGCTAGCAGGTCTTGGTCAGCTCTAAGCATGTTATTTGCTGCTTTCTTGAGGCTGCTTGCCGTTGTGGGATGTCGGGTTCCGGCAGACCTTGAGTTCGAACAACACAGGGGTGCGCCGCGGAGATCCAACCCTCCACCGTCTACACCTCGCCCGAATCGCTGGGACCTAAACTACTAAACAAAACAGCACAAGAGACACGAGACTTATACTGCTTCAGGCCACCATTGTGGTGTAATACCCTACTCCAGTGTGTGGTGTGGTAGATTGCCTCTTGGGCTGGTGAGGAACAATACAAGGAAGAACAGCCTCGCCAGGGTCTGTTCTTGGCGGGTGCGATGAACTGCTAGATGGGGTTCAGTCGCTCTAGCTACTGGTTCCTTGATGAGGATTTGGATCTCGTATCCTCTCTCTCTCTCTCTCCGCATGTGTGTCCCTTGCCTTGGGGGTGGCTACTCCTATTTATAGGCGAAGGCCCTGGGCCTCTTCCCAAATATTGAGCGGGAAGGGCGCCAACAATTGGCCATTTTGAAGGGGAACAACAGGTACACTAAAGTTGGTCCTCGCTTTGCCAAAGGCTCACAGTGATAGCGCTGCTTGGGCTCCATGATGACTCCTTCCAGCCGTTGAGCTGGTCTTGGTCTTGTTGCGAAATGGATGCCTTTGATTGATGCTCTCGCTGCGCTTGCTCCTTTGCACCAAAGAGGAAAGGAGGACCTTTGCGTGGGCTGGCGCTTGTGGCGCCCTTAGTAAATCATGGCTTGCGTCATGGGCACCTCAGGGCGTACCCTGCCTTGAACTCTCCGCCTCCTCATGAAACCCGGCTGGCGAGGCCGTGCACGAGAAGCTCCTTGTCGTCCGCCCAGCGAAATCTCCAGCCCCTCGCGAGGTCTTGAGCTGCGTTGATGAAGATGGGCTGTCTGGGCCTCCTTTGAGCCACGCCGCAGGCTGCATGCAGCAAGTATAGGGACCCCCGTTCCCGAGAGCGCCGACAATGGCCCCGGGCCTGGCGCGCCCAAACTTGGCGGCGAATGGCGAAAGGGCAAGTGTGAAGCGTCGCGAGCCCTAACTTGCTGCCTTGAAGCGCGCGTGGCGGTTGATTGGGCGTGGCGTGACCTTTGTTCCCCCGCGTCCTTATTTCGTGCCTTGCTAAGCGGACCGCTGCTGTACATCCGTTCCCCTCTCATTTGCTCATCTTGATCCTTGCCTGTTGTCCCCTTCACCTGCTGAGTTCACGGAGGCGGGTGAAGAGCCGTCCCCCCTTGGCCGCCCTCTTTCCCGTCGCCAGGTGCTCCGAGCAGGTGGAGCCCTTGTGGTGAGGCGTGACGAAGGCGAACAGTCGAGGCGCATCGTGGCCCTCACCTGGCGCCTCGCGACCCTTCTTCGAAGCCTTCTCGTGGCGCCAGCCTTCTGCCCGTGAGCTTCTCGCTGGTGCGTGGGCGGCGATTGGCTGAAAGCGCTTCTCGCTCTCGTGCAGGGGATGGGCTGGCTCGGGCGGGCTTGGCTGGCGCGGCGTGGTGAATGGCCCCTAACGCCGGCGATAGCCGCGTGAGCAAGCGACAGCCGAATAGCGGCGCCAGCGGCTCGGGAGGTGCTCTGAGGGCGCATTGGGGATTTTTCCGGTGATTGTGTATTGTCCCTGTTCCATTACCTGCATGAATAGAACTCGGGCTTTGGCCTGATGGGCGTGAAGCATTTTGGGAGGGAGCCCCTCATGTAAAACTTCGTGTTCATCGCATTGGCGATTGTTACATCGCCCATAAGCCCGCATGCCAAGTGGTTGTCTGGCGGCGTGCTGGTTGGCGGTTTACCTTTGTTTTCGTCACGAGCCACGAGATAGCACAGCAGGAGAGCTGCGGTGACCTGAGTGTCTCCTGATCGAATCCGTGAGGATCTGCGGTAAAAACCCTCCGGAAGGACCTGCACGGCGACAGCAGGCTGGGCTGCGCGCAAGCTAAGCTGGCCCGGCTCGCGAGCTCACGGGGAGGCAGCTGAGGAGGAGTGGTAACGAAGCAGCGAAGATTTTCTCGAGCGAGACTAAACACCCCTTCCACGAACACGCAAATCTCAAATTCGATCAACTTAAATCCAGCGGGGAAGCGACAACAAAGGGAAAAGCGAAGCGAGAAGAAAAAGCGCGTCAGACACCTAGTCCGATCTTGGGCGTATTCTCACCAGTGTAGAGCTAAGTGCCTGCCCACTTTGGGTGTGGGAGGAGCCCCAGGGGGCTGGCCGGCACCTGAGACTCCGGGCGTGCAGCCCAACTCATTATTACGTGAGAGTGTCACCAGGTGGCGAGCTTCCGAGGCGTTGGCCCTCTTCACAGGCTCGGGCCTTTCTTACGAAGCGAGCTTCACGGGCGTTGGCCCTCTTCACGGGCTGTGGGCCTTTCTCGAAAAAGATGGGCTTCACAGGCATTCGCCTTCTTCCGAAGGCCTATGGGCCTTTTCAAAAAGAATGAGCTTCCACAGGCATTTGCCTTCTTCAGACTCAGGGGGCCCTTTCGAGCAGCGACAACTTCACAGGCGTTAGCCTTCTTCTGAGCTCTGGGCCTTTCTCGAAAAGATGGGCTTCATAGGCATTCACCTTCTTCCACGGGCCTTTGGGCCTTTTCCAAAAGAATGAGCTTCACAGGGCAGTTTGCCTTCTTCACGGGCTCGGGCCCTTTCCGAGCAGCAGCAGCTTCACGAGGCGTTGCCTTCTTCACAGGCTCTGGGCCTTTCTCGAAAAAGATGGGCTTCACAGGCATTCGCCTTCTTCACAGGCATTGGGCCTTACCTTCGAGTGTGTTCCTGCAAATTTGGCCAGATGCCGGTGCTCTACGTCTTCGGGTCCCGGCTCTCGGGCTGGTCTCAGCCGTCGCTGGCAAGCCAGGTCACGATGTGTCGGGGAAGCTGATCGTGACCCACGAACACCTATGGGACTGGCGGACCCGAGTCCCTTGTGGTTGGGAGGGGCGGAGAATGCACAAAGAGCAGATCAAAGCAATGCTACGAGCAGTTTACCCACCGGAGCTCTCAGGAGATAATACTCCTCTTGCTGCTTGGTTGATTGTATTGTGTTCTTGCTAGGGAGCAATGGGGCTACAAAACCTAGCTTTGAGTGAGTGTAGTCTCGAATGAGTCAAGAATAGACGAGAGCCAAACCTCTTCTCGTTGCACTTGGGCCTCCTTTTATAGGCACAAGGGGTCGCAAAACAGGTGGCTTAGAAGATGAGGGTACAAATGGAAAAACAATAGTTGGTACACCGATGCATACGGTGTCACGATGATCTATACCTAACTACGGCTGACAGGGACAAGATTAATAAATGCCCGTCCACCATCGCTGAACAGTCTGTGAGGGACCGTCAAGTGCACCACCGTTTGCCGATGGTAAGCCTGTCAGCGCCGCTTATCACTGCTCCGCTGGCTGCACTATTCACTAACATGCGCGCAGAATGGCCCCATGGCGACCACGTGGGTGGATGAAATTTGGAGGCGGAGATGAAAGAGTTGCTTGCATGGCGGCGCCTGCCTGCAGGCTGAACCCTTATCGCACTCGGGGCTTGTCGCTCACCGAGCCTTCCGGCAAGCTCCTCTTGCAGGGGTCTTCTTCCTTCGCCGTGCCTTGGGTGGCCTTCTGACAAGCTCCTCTTGCAGGGCCTTGAAATCTTTGTTCTTGAATGGCTCCAAAGGGCCGTGGAGGATCTTGGCGGTCACTAGGCAAGCCCACCTTGTGAGGTGCTTTCACTGCCCGTGCGCGAGTTCGGGATACTAGGGTACCCTACTCTAGTACACACCGGCAGGAGCCCCGAACTGGGCCACACCTGCGGCCGAGCTCTGTTGGGCCAGGCCCAAAGCGATTACTGCAGGCATCTGTGACCTAGATCGCGCATTATTAGCGCCTCGGACCACCACGTCCCCACAGGCAGCACGCTCTGGGCGTGGGCGTGCGTAGGAGAGAGATAAATGGGGGCTTTCTTTAATGGAAAAGCGGAGCGCCGCCCCTCTCCCTCCTTATAAGCAGGGGAAAGCAGGGCAAGGCAGCCCACTTGCCATTCTTGTCACATCAAAACCACACGCCGCTCCCCCTTCTTCTCAAGTCCAAAGAAGAGGCGCTCCGCCCCCCCATTGCCAACGCCACCAGCGCCGTCAGTTCCTCCACCACCTCCGCCATGGCTCCAGCCGACAAGTGCAAAGGGGTGAAATCGGCCGAGGCGCAGCGGCTCGCGGCGTTGCGCAAGGAGCGGGAAGTGGGCTTGCTGGAGAAGATCAAGGCCAACAAAGAGTTGTTGGCGACCGCCATGAAGCAGCCCATACAACCTTCAAAGAGAATGTGAAGCTTGGAGGAGGGTCTTGTGGATCACTGCCACGCCATTGACAAGGGCTGATGGAGATGGGGATGGTGGACCTCGGGTACTCCACAAGCGAGCATCTCAACCCGGTGCCAGCTCAGCCTGTTCTTCAAGAGGTGTGTTGTGGCTCTCGGTGGCTCGGGAAGAGATCCCAAAGCAGCTGGCCGGCGAGTCAGCGCCAAATCTGTCGGGGCTCTTGGAAGGTCTTGATGAAGGTGGCCTTCCGCAATCGAGGCGTCGGCCATAGCGTCCTCAAGTCCACCCCGCCAGCTAGCGGCGTTAGGCGCTCAAGGTATATCGCACCCATTGTGGACACAGTGGCGGAGTGAAGAGGGTTGATGGCGACCTTGGCGTGGACTAGGCCGCCAAGTTTATCTTTCCTTTGTCGCTGCAGACCATGTTCGGAGGAGAACAATTTATTAGATCTGCGACAAGTCATTTTGTAATACTCTCTATCTTAGGCACCACGATCGCAATGTTATTTCCTTTACTCGATTTCTTCCTTTGTATGTTTGTGCCCTACGGCTTTTAGGTAACTTATGCGGTGCTGTCGGGACCCGATTCCAAGTCACATCGACCTAGCTGGTAACACCTCATATCACTTTGCGGCCTCACGCACGGTATTCCCAGGTGTCGCCTTACCATGGCCGGGACCGTTTAGCCTTTTGGCTCACGTATATGATAGTGTCGCTAGCATCCACATGACAAAGAACCGGGCCGACATGGCTGGTCGTGAACCAAAGCGGCACTAACCTATGGGGACAGGCATACATGAATCACCTCGAGCATGTCGGTCATCAACGTATGAATTCGGGCTGTAGCTTGGGCTAACGAGGACTCCGGTATCCGGGCTGTAGCAGGCTAAGCAGGACTCGAATACCATGCGTGACATTTCCCGAAGGAACGGACATAAGGCAGAAATGAATCACATGCCGGCCAGATCAAGTGTCCAAGCGGTAGTCTTTGGGCTAGCAGGACTCCGGTGAACCAGGCTATGGCGGACTACTATCGCTCGGAAGCACGAGACTACATTTCCCCATATGAGAGGCTGCCAAGGATAAACAACTAGTTTGTCGGATCCCACTCATACCAAGCATTTCAATCATACCATAATATGCCCGATATGAGTAAATACAACAAGGCATCACAACAAAACTCTACAACTCAAGTACTTTATTTAAGAGGCTCAGGAGCCATACATAACTATAGTCATACAGGTAGGGGTCACATGACCCAACACTCAAATCATACAATCATACAAGCACATGCGGAAGCAAACTAGTCTAGTCTGAGACTCTAGAAAGAAAGAAAGCATTTGGAGCCTTTCTATCTACAATGGCCCTTCACAAGTCTTAGATGCGCCACAGGTGGCTAGTTCACTAAATCGAAGTCAATATCTACATAGAATCCGTCGGAGGGTAGTATAGTCCTCTGAAAACATTAATTAAGCAAACATGAGTACAAAGGTACTCAGCAAGTCTTACTACAGAATCCTATCATACATGCACATTCTCAAGGAAGGAAGTGGAGTTATTTGCGACAAGCCAGCTTTGACTCTTGGCTAAGCTATCCTCGTGACACCACTTTGTAAAGCATTTGTCGTACAGCAGTCCACTAATCACCATCACAATACTCCACCGTGGATCCTCTCTCGTCATCCACGAGAGGGCCATCCCGATACTCACACTTATCTTGAGGCTTTTAGTAGTATCCATTTACTTGTCTATGAACTGATATAGGTAACCCGAAGTCCTTCTCCGTGGACACGGCTATTCGAAATAGATCATATTAAACCTGCGAGGGTGTGCTTCTTCACCTGCGCTCTCACCACTTATAGCGCCGTTTACGACATGTACTCGGCAACCTTCAGCGGAAGCCAGCGTGGGTGTCGGCCACACCTACCTAAACACTCAAGTCCCTAGTCGGGTTTATCGCCTATTGGGTTCCATCCATGGGAGTCCGGCGAGGTTTCCCATACAGCCCGAGCGATGTGTGCAGGGTTCCCGAGATACCAAGCGGGCACTTTCGGTACACGACCCGTGCCTACCGCAACACAACCCACCCCTAAGGTCAGCGTTGCGTGCTGCCCCGACATGCTACAAACACGAAACTACTTGCAACTCCGGACTAAGAACAAGGGTGGTTAAGAAGCCGAGAGGGTCAATTAAGGATCCCAATGTGGTAGTAATGCTAGATTCATGGATCACAAACACAGATCTCAGTTCTTAAGTTAAACTTCAATGAAACAACCCACCATGTACTCCTACATGGCCTCTCATCGATACCTTTACCAAATCGTGTTCAACACTTTCACTCTCGAACCAACACAACCTTTCCTCCAGTTCATCATCCCGATGAGCCAGAGACGACACAACTCTAAGCATAGCAAGCATAGCATGGTAGGAATCACAAACATGGCTCAATCAACTCCTACACATACTAGTGGGTTTCATCTAATTCTTGTGGCAATGACAGGTCATGCAAAGGAAGTGGGTTCAACTACTGCAGCACACAACAGTTTGAATCGCGTTGTCTTAATGCGATGCGAAGCGAGAAGCGAGAACATGGGTTTGTATCGAAATGATCAGCAGGTTGCTTGCACGATGGGCGGGGTGAAGTCGCCCTTGAGATGGATAGTCGAGGTTATCCTCGAGGCAGAACCTATCATGAAAGCACACGAAGTAAACACACATGACAATATGCAACAATATGATGCATGCTATGACATGGCAATATGGATGTGTGTTGGCCTAATGCAAGCTGAAATAACGGGAATGAACTCATTTGAATCAAGGATTCAAATGATAGCTCATTGAGTTAGTCCTAATGGTGCAATATCTTATTCTGGTTAAACAGCATAGTTAACTTGTTTTAACATGCATGAAACCTGTACCAATGGATAGAGTGGATTTTTCTGATAATTTTCATATATAAATCTTTGCATTTGGAGTTATAGATTAAAAGTTATAGGCATTTGAAATTTGAATTATATTCTGGAATTTACTATATCAAAATAAATCCAGAATTTGAATTAATCGTCGACCATGCGTCGACATGGCGTCGGAAGTCAACGAGGGGCGTCCAGGTCAAACTGACGATGGGTCCCGCATGTCGGAGTAATTAACTTAACTAAAATTTAATTAAAACTAATCTATTTAGTTAGCAGGCTGGGCCCCATCATCGATGACTGTCGGGGTCCTTGGAGACCCTGATGGTCAATATCACGTCGGCCGCACGGCGACTAAGCTTGGTGAGCCCACGCAGCGGAAGAGTGTGTTTGGTGATCCGGCGACCAAGCAGTCGCGGAAGATAGCTCTGGGTAGCTAAGAGCAACCAGCGTCTATTGGTGGGGTTAGTTGGGGTCGGGGTGGCGGAGTTGGCGCCCGGCGAGTTAAGCGGCCGCGGGGTTCGACCAACAGCGGGTTTGAGTTAGAGGCTCGGCGAGGTGCGGGAAGTGCATGGGCGACCCGTTGGGGTGTGAGTGAATCAGCGGGCACCTGGGGTGGCGGAGAGTGGCAGGAACACGTCGGCGGACGAGCTCCAGCAGCGGCGGAGTCTTGGTGAGCGTGGCTCGGTCGCTATGTTGCTCGGTAGCGAGAGAGAGGAAGGGAGTTAGATAGGCTCCGCAGGCGCCGCGTAGAAGCCTCGTCGAGTCGAGGATGAACCGGGCGGCGGCGGCGTCAAAGGATCTCCGCTGACAGCGAGCTCGGTCGAGTCGGTGAGCTGGGTTGAGGCACTTAGAGCGGCGGGACTCGGTCGGCTAGGGGTAGTGGAGTCTGGCGGAGCTCTGGACATGGTGTGGAGAACGCAGACGGCGGGGAACACGACTTCTGGCGGTGGTCTTGGCGGTGGCGTCGGCCAAGTTGAGGGAGAAGCGAGGAGATGATCCGGGAGGAGAGGGGTGTCAGGGGTTCGGGAGGCGAGAGGTTCGATCCTCGGCGGTGGCAAAAGAAGCGGCGGCGGCGACCAGGTGCGTGGCACCAGCGGTGCCGCCCGCCGCGACACTGGCTGCCTACTGGCGAGCCAAGCAGCTCATTGGGCGGCTCTTTGGGCTGGGCAGCAGGTGGGCGAACGAGGCGTCGAGTGAGTTCTTCCCTTTTTTATCTTTTCTAATTTCCTGCAACTTTGTGGGGTTTTCTAAAATACCAAAACTGTTTTAAAAATCACCAAAATGCTCCTGGTCCCTTGTTGGAATATTTCCAACATGAAACATTTAGTTTGGCAATTTTGAACATTTAAAATATTTTATATAATTTAAAATGCTCAAGTTCAAAACTTGTGAATTAATCCAAGGACCTTTGGTTGACCTAGAAAATGATACACCTCCTTTGACATAGGTTACGAACCAAAACAAGAGGATGAGCATTTTGAAGGGCATTTCAGTTCATTGAAATAATTTTAGTAAACCCTAGTTGAATTAAGGGGGGTGTTACAGGGTTTCTGCCTTCCCATTTCAAATTCAAATGGAATTTAAACATGATGCACACCCTAATGCATGGTCTAAGCGGGATGTGACAACTCACCCCCACTCAAAAGAATCTCGTCCGAGATTTAGGATCTGCTTGCGAAAAGGTGGGATACTCAAGTCGAAGGCGATCCTCCCTTTCCCAAGTTGCTTCTTGCTCGGAATGGTTTGACCATTGAACCTTTAGAAACTTGATATTCGGCGTCGAGTGTGATGCGCTCGGCTTGATCGAGATCTGAGCGGGATATTCTCGATAGGTGAGGTTATCTTGGAGATCAAGCGTTTAGTGGTCCACTCCACGGATAGGATCGAGAAGCAACGCTGAGTTGGGAAGCGTGGAAGACATCATGGACTCTGGAAGATCGGAGGTAGTTCAATTGGTGACAACTTCTCCTCGTTTGGCAAGAATGCGAAAGGGTCCAATGTAACGAGAGCCAACTTGCCTTTGATACCGAATCGATGGGTTCCCTTCAAGGGAGTAACCGAAGGTAAGCCTTCGCCAATTTCATAAGTCATAGGCTTATGCTTGCGGTCATATTGGCTCTTTTGCGAGATTGGGCTGTTTTCAATTTCTCACGAACAAGCGAACCTGCTCTTACGCTTCTGAATCATATCCGGGCCAAGAGTTGTCTCTCGGTTTCGACCAGTTAAGCGTTCGACATTTCCGTCCATAAAGAACTTGAAAGGGGCTTTGCCGAGCTGGCTTGATAACTATTGTTATAAGCGAACTTCGGCGAATGGAAGGCATTTCTCCCAATTCATGCGAAAGAGATGATGAAGCTTCGAAGCATATCCTCTAGGATTTGATTGACTTCGTTCTACTTGACCACTTGATTGGGGATGGAAGCGGTGCTAAAGGAGGCGAGTTCCCATAGCGTTTTGAAACTTTCCCAAAATCGAGAGGTGAAGAGACTTCACGGTCTGAGTTAATCTCTAATGGAACACCATGAAGAGACACTATTAGGAGATGTACAATTCAGCTAGCTGGCTAGCGGTTATACTCTCACGAGCGGGTAGGAAGTGGGCTACTTTGGAAAGGCGATCGGCGACAACGAAGATAGCATTATTCCCTCTCTTGGTCTGGAAACCCGGTAATGAAATCCATACCGATTTTATCCCATTTCCATTCAGGAATTTCCAAAGGTTGAAGGGTACCGACAGGCCGTTGATGCTCTGCTTTAACTTCGACGACGAGGCGTCGCGATTAGCAATGTATTGACGATTTCTCTCTTCATCCTAGTCCACAAAACCTCGGCGTGGGTCTTGATACATTTAGTACTACCGGGATGAATGGTGAGAGGAGAGTCATGAGCTTCCTTAAGGATCAATTGCGTAGCTGTTGTTTCTTAGGAACCACTAGCGGTTTCAAAGACAACACCTCGTTCATCTATGGAGAAACATTTAGCAGCTCCGCTAGCAATGTTCTCCTTGATCCGAGATATCCCTCTATCATCTGCTGAGCAGCTATGATTCGATCCGTGGGTCAGGTTTAGCCACCGGGGTGGAAAGGAATCCTCGAGGAACAATGTGAAGATTAAGCTTACGAAATTCCTCGTGGAGAAATGGTTGACTTTGTTGTAACATCAGATTGTTACAATAAGATTTGCGACTTAGTCGTCAGCCATGACATTAGCCTTGCACAGGGTGTAGGATATTCCTAAGTCGAAATCTGTAATCAACTTCGACCCAACGTCTTTGCACGAGATTCAAATCCGGTTGGGTGAAGATATATTTCAGACTTTGGTGATCGATGTAGATTTACATAGCGATTACCCGGAAAATAATGTCGCCAGGTTTTGAGTGCATGAACCCTGCTGCAAGCTCTAGATGGTGTGTGGGGTAGTTATCCTCATGTGGGCGCATGGCTATCGAAGCGTGAGGCAATCACATAGCGATCTTGCATGAGTATGCAACCTAGTCCTTGTCGCGGCGTCATAATAGATAATAAAGTCCTTAGAAATCTGGTGGAACAAATGCGGGAGAAGATGTCGAGCGTCTTTTCGGTTCTGAAAGCTGAACTGCCTTATGGCGTCCATTGAACTTTTATCTTTCTTGAGGAGTTCGGTTAGAGGTTTAGCAACTTTAGAAATTCTCGTGAGCGGCGGCAATAGCTCGCTAAACGAGAAACTCGAACTTGCTTGACCGATTCGGTGGAGTCCAATCAGGGCGGCTTGAACTTCGCTGGGATTGACAGCAATGCCCTTACGGAGATTACATGTCCTAGATAGGTCACTTACGGTAACCAAATTCACATTTAGAGAATTTGGCATAAAGGCGGTGCTCTCGAAGTTTCATCAATACTAGCCTTAGATGTTGGCATGTTCTTCCTCATTCTTGGAGTAGATGAGTATATCATCGAGGTATACCACGCAATTTATCCAAATACTCCATGAAGATTGAGTTCATTAACCGAGAGAAAGTGGCTGGAGCATTGGTTAATCCGAAGGACATGACGGTGTACTCGTATTGGCCATAACGAGTGACAAAGGCCGTTTAGGAATGTCCCGTTCTTGATTTTGATTTGATGGTAGCCCAACCTCAAATCCATCTTGGAAAAAGGCGAGGATCCGGCGAGCTGATCATACAGATCGTTGATCACGAGGAAGCGGATACTTGTTCTTGATAGTGACCAAATTGTGGTCGGTAATCTACAACCATCCGATCCGTACCATCCTTCTTCTTGACGAAGAGGGCAGGGCAAGCCCATGGAGATGAACTAGGGACGGATGAAACCTTTTGCAAGGACTCATCGAGTTGTTTCTTAAGTTCAGCTAGTTCTAGGGGTGCCATCTTATAAGGTCTTCTAGAGATTGGGGCGGTTCAGGGAACAAGATCTATCACGAACTCGACATCCTGTCGGTGGAACACTGGCAGTTCCTCGGAAAAACATCAGGAAATCACGGACTACGGAATATCTTGAGGTGCGGAAGGGGTTGGCATTTAAGGAGTAAAGGTGGCGCTTAGACACTCGGGTTAAAACATTCTTGTCTTGCCGAAGGATGGGTAAGTTGAGCAGTTCTAGTAGAGCAATCAATCTTAGCATAATGGGCTGACATCCAGTCCATACCAAGATGATGTTTATGTCGAGGACTTAAGAGCTATTAGGATGCAAGAAAGACTAATCATCGACAGAATTTCATTCCATGACTTATTCTAGAGGTTTGCCATCTAGAACCAGGAGTTTAATTTCCATGGAGGTAGGCATGTCACGAGAATGTGGTGTTGTGCAATCGAGCATAGCTCTCGAAATAAATGAATGAGATGCTCGATTATCAAAAAAACGGTTGCGGATGGCAATTAACAAGCGTGCCGAGGGCGGCGTTGGGATCCTCATAGGTCTCTTCATGAAACATAGTTGACATGGCCACGGCGGTGGCAACTGGTTTAACATAGGGCACCTTTCTGCTTGGCTTGCGTGACCAGCAGACTTTCCAACTTGATTGGGGTTGTTACAGGGACACTCTCGGATATAGTGGCCCGTCTCTCACACTTGAAGCAAGTTATCACATTTGGGCGTGGAGCAGCATTAGCAGTTGGACCTCCATAAGTCTTGGGTGGAAAATCTGCTGGTTGGGCGGCGCCTCGGAGGATAGCCTCGGGGTGAACCTGGGTGGTAGAGCAGTATTTGGAACCCAAACCGGCGCTCTGGGATCGAGCGGATGGCGATCGAGTCACGGATGTGCTTGCGTGAAGCCTCAAAATCAGTCTGCCCAGATTTGGTAGCTGATAGCCTTATTGACTAACCGGGAAGAGGTACACTCATGCAGAGCGGAGATCTCGGCGTAGCTCAGGGCTAAGTCCCTTGCGGAACCTTGCACTTCTTGGCATCGGTAGAAACTTCTTGGGAGCATAACGTGCTAACCTCCCAAATTCACGGCTGTAGGCATCCTTTGTCAGCCTACCTTGGGTGAAGCTGGAAATTCCTCACGTTTGCGGTCCATAAGACCTTACGGAATATGATGCTCACGGAGGCGGCACTGAATTCAGCCCAAGTTGTAACTTGTCCAACGGACGCATAGCCTCATAATTTTCCCACGAGAGGCTAGCAGGGCCTTCAAGATGATAAGCGGCAAAGGTAACCTTGTCGGCCTCAGCCACGTTGGCGGAGCGCAGCTTGTGGTGGATGCTCGGAGCCAATCATCCGCGTCGAGGCTCGGCGGAATATTTGAATTTTGGGGATACAGACAGCGAAGTCGTTGAGTGAAACCACATCGTTTCTTGGCTGGCGTGCGGTGTTTTGTTCAATCCGCTCCGATAGCGGTTGGTTTCACGCTTATTGCGTTCTGCTTCCGGCATCACCTCGGCCAAAGATGGCGGTTGCGGCAGATTCACATTTACGGCTGCCTGGCTTCTCCACCTTTCGGAGCAGCAGGAGTATTCAGTGTTGACCATCACTGGGAGACAAAGCAAAGGTTTAAACCAGGATGGCAGAATTTAACAAGGAAGTGCGGAAGGTAATGGATAGCATGGAATGCAAAGATGTTCATCCGTATGACATGGTAATATAAAACTGCCATATATATATATACCAGCGGTCATACACACCATTCATAGTTTAGTACAAGCTGGAGTACAACTATAAGGAAAGGCGTTACATCTCATCGGAAGCAATCCAACTCCTATACATTATTTTCTACACTTAGGAGCGATACACACTAAGTCGTATTCCACGAGTCACATGGGCGGTGGAAACACAACTATTACCATACTAGAATACTACTACTATCTCGAGGCAGCTCCATAGTAGTCCTCATAGAAGTCACCACCCAAACACGGAAGTGGAACATGATCGTCAGGAAGCAGACAATCTGGGGGGCTGTGGACCATAAGGACTCGGATGTGGCCGTGGTCCAACAAGCAGTGTGAGGCAGGGCCCACGAGGAGGTGATGCCTCAACCTCACGCCACTCCATAAAGTCTGGCAGACTCGCCCATTACAGTACAAGTCCCTCATGTCCATATATCCAAGCTTGCGGCGGTGCAAACCTAGTCGAGTAGCCCGGTGGTGAGCGGGCATTAAAAGCTCCATCATGAGGCCGGTTCTCACGGTCCTTGTCCTCCGACAACTCAGTAGTAGTGCGAAGGTGAGTCCTCATGGGATGCATCGTTGTACAAACCACTGAAGGTAGCCATGCGCCCAGGGAGGATCTTGGCATATAGCGAAATCGGTGTTGCCCAACAAAGCAGTTCGGCTCGAATAATAGTCATCATGGAATAGGCTGCATCTTGCAGACATTCCAATAGTGATTCGAGCCCATAAAACGATGAAGTGGCTCGATAGCTCGGGATAAGATGGATAAATCCGGACCGTGCATAGGTATTGGCTTTGATTGAAATCCTAAACTGCTCCTCGGCGGTATATTGAGGATACCATCGATAACCAGACTCAATCATCACCCGAACCAACATTGCCGTGTGACCACACACATCAATGCAGCGAATTGACCGAACCACTTGGTTACGGGGCGGGTGGCCATCTGAAAGCACAGCCACAATGCAAAGGCATTAGAATTTCTAGGGAAAATCGGGCAGCATAACATCTGTACATGCTCAAAATCAGATTTGAGACATTCAAAATCAGATTGCAATCCACTCAACAACATCATATCAAGGTTCTGGTTCAAATGATAGCATACTAAAATTTAGTAGCACTGCACTGAGGATGTAACCAACAATCCTATAAGTTACTACAGATTAGTAACACGTGAACTGATAGAAGAAGAGCCTAGTCCTAAACCCCGTCGAATGAGAGAGGATGACTCGGATCGAGAGGGCATAAGGTAAAGGAGTAAAAAGAGCCTTACGTTCCTCCACAATCAATTCCCTACATATAACTAAAGCATTTCTAGACTCAACTTGACCAGTTTGGCTTAGCGAACCTACAGAGCAGCCACCTTTCTGATGCCAGCTGTCGGGACCCGATTCAAGTCACATCGACCTAGCTGGTAACACCTCATATCACTTTGCGGCCTCACGCGCGGTATTCCCAGGTGTCGCCTTACCATGGCCGGGACCGTTTAGCCTTTTGGCTCACGTATATGATAGTGTCGCTAGCATCCACATGACAAAGAACCGGGCCGACATGGCTGGTCGTGAACCCAAAGCGGCACTAACCTATGGGGCAGGCATACATGAATCACCTCGAGCATGTCGGTCATCAGCGTATGAATTCGGGCTGTAGCTTTGGGCTATGAGGACTCGGTATCCGGGCTGTAGCAGGCTAAGCAGGACTCGAATACCACGCGTGACATTTCCCGAAGAACAGACATAAGGCGAAATGAATCACATGCGGCCAGTCAAGTGTCCAGCGATAGTCTTTGGGCTAGCAGGACTCGGTGAACCGGGCTGTAGCGGACTACTATCGCTCGGAAGCACGAGACTACATTTCCCCATATGAGAGGCTGCCAAGGATAAACAACTAGTTTGTCGGATCCCTCATACCAAGCATTTCAATCATACCATAATATGCCCGATATGAGTAAATACAACAAGGCATCACAACAAAACTCTACAACTCAAGTACTTTATTTAAGAGGCTCAGGAGCCATACATAACTATAGTCATACAGGTAGGGGTCACATGACCCAACACTCAAATCATACAATCATACAAGCACATGCGGAAGCAAACTAATCTGATCTGAGACTCTAGAAAGAAAAGAAAGCTTGTTGGAGCCTTTCTATCTACAATGGCCCTTCACAAGTCTTAGATAGCCACAGGGTGGCTAGTTCACTCGTCGAAGTCAATATCTACATAGAATCCGTCGGAGGGTAGTATAGTCCTCGAAAACATTAATTAAGCAAACATGAGTACAAAGGTACTCAGCAAGTCTTCTACAGAATCCTATCATACATGCACATTCTCAAGGAAGGAAGTGGAGTTATTTGCAGCAAGCCAGCTTTGACTCTTGGCTAAGCTATCTCGTGACACCACTTTGTAAAGCATTTGTATTACAGGTCCACTAATCACCATCACAATACTCCACCGTGGATCCTCTCTCGTCATCCCGAGAGGGCCATCCACGATACTCACACTATCTTGAGGCTTTTAGTAGTATCCATTTACTTGTCTATGAACTGATATAGGTAACCGAAGTCCTTCTCCGTGGACACGGCTATTGAATAGATCATATTAAACCCTGCGGGGTGTACTTCTTCACCTGCGCTCTCACCACTTACGCCGTTTACACGACATGTACTCGGCAACCTTCAGCGGAAGCTAGCGTGGGTGTCGGCCAGCCCTACCTAAACACTCAAGTCCCTAGTCCAGGTTTATCGCCTATTCGGGTTCCATCCATGAGGAGTCGGCGAGGTTTCCCATACAGCCCGAGCGATGTGTGCGGGTTCCCGAGATATAAGCGGGCACTTTCGGTACACGCAGGCCACGTGCCTACGCATAACACAACCCACCCCTAAGGTCAGCGTTGCGTGCGGCATTGACATACTACAAACACGAAACTACTTGCAACTCCGGACTAAGAACAAGGGTGGTTAAGAAGCGAGAGGTCAATTAAGGATCCCAATGTGTGGTAGTAGCTATTCATGGATCACAAACACAGATCTCAGTTCTTAAGTTAGGCTTCAATGAAACAACCCACCATGTACTCCTACATGGCCTCTCATCGATACCTTTACCAAATCGTGTTCAACACTTTCACTCTCGAACCAACACAACCTTTCACTCCAGTTCATCATCCCGATGAGCCAGACTGACACAACTCTAAGCATAGCAAGCATAGCATGGTAGGAATCACAAACATGGCTCAATCAACTCCTACACATACTAGTGGGTTTCATCTAATTCTTGTGGCAATGACAGGTCATGCAAAGGAAGTGGGTTCAACTACCGCAGCACACAACAGTTTGAATCGCGTTGTCTTAATGCAGATGGCGAGGCAGAAGCGAGAACATGGGTTTGTGTCGAAATGATCAGCAGGTTGCTTGCACGATGGGCCAGGGTGAAATCGCGCCCTTGGATGGATAGTCGAGGTTATCCTCGAGGCAGAACCTATCATGAAAGCACACGAAAGTAAACACACATGACAATATGCAACAATATGATGCATGCTATGACATGGCAATATGGATGTGTGTTGGCCTAATGCAAGCTGAAATAACGGGGAATGAACTCATTTGAATCAAGTTCAAATGATAGCTCATTGAGTTAGTCCTAATGGTGCAATATCTTATTCTGGTTAAACAGCATAGTTAACTTGTTTTAACATGCATGAAACCTGTACCAATGGATAGAGTGGATTTTTCTGATAATTTTTCATATATAAATCTTTGCATTTGGAGTTATAGATTAAAAGTTATAGGCATTTGAAATTTGAATTATATTACGGAATTTACTATATCAAAATAAATCCAGAATTTGAATTAATCGTCGACCATGCGTCGACATGGCGTCGAGAGTCAGCAGGGCGTCCAGGTCAAACTGACAGTGGGTCCCGCATGTCAGAGTAATTCTTAACTAAAATTTAATTAAAACTAATCTATTTAGTTAGCAGGGCTGGGCCCCATCATCGATGACACAGTAGCGAGTCAGAGGGCCATGATGGTCAATATCACGTCGGCCGCTTTGGCGACTAACCGCCATGGCGAAACCGACACAGCGAGAAAGTGTGTTTGGTGATTCCGGCGACCAAGCGAGTCGCGGAAGATAGCTCTGGTAGCTAGGAGCAACCGCGTCTATTGGTGGGTTAGTTGGGGTTGGGGTGGCGGAGTTGGCGCCGCTGACGAGTTAAGCGGCCGCCGAGGTTCGACCAGAACGGGTTTGAGGTTAGAGGCTCGGCGAGGTGCGGGAAGTGCATGGGCAGACCGTTGGGGTGTGGGTGAATCTGCGGGCACCACAGGATGGCGGTGGCGGGGCCGCGTCGTGACGAGCTCCGCGGGCGAGTGTCTGGTGAGCGGCTCGGTCGCTATGTTGCTCGGTAGAGAGAGGAAGGGAAGTTAGATAGGCTCACAGGGCGCGTAGAGAGCCTCGTCGAGTCGAGGGATGAACAGGCGGCGGCGGCGTCAAAAAGGATCTCCGGTGACGGCGAGCTCGGTCGGTCGGTGAGCTGGGTTAAGGTGCAGGCGGCGGGACTCGGTCGGCTAGGGGTAGTGGAGTCTTGGCGGAGCTCTGGACATGGTGTGGAGGAGCAGACGGCGGGGGAGCCACGACTTCTGGCGGTGGTCTTGGCGGTGGCGTCGGCCAAGTTGGGGAAGGCGAGGAGATGATCCGGGGAGGAGAGGGGGTGTCGGGGGTTGGGAGAAGCGAAGGGTCGATCCTCGGCGGCAGTGGCAAAGGAAGCGGCGGCGACCAGGTGCGTGGCACCAGCGGTGCCGCCGCCGAGCACTGGCTGCCTGCTGGCGAGCCAAGCAGCTCATTGGCTGGCTCTTTGAGGCTGGGCAGCAGTGGGCGAGCACGGGCGTCGAGTAAGGTTCTTGCCTTTTTTATCTTTTCTAATTTCCTGCAACTTTGTGGGGTTTTCTAAAATACCAAAACTGTTTTAAAAATCACCAAAATGCTCCTGGTCCTTGTTGGAATATTTCCAACATGAAACATTTAGTTTGGCAATTTTGAACATTTAAAATATTTTATATAATTTAAAATGCTCAAGTTCAAAACTTGTGAATTAAACCAAGGACCTTTGGGTGACCTAGAAAATGATACACCTCCTTTGACATAGGTTACTGAACCAAAACAAAGAGGATGAGCATTTTGAAGGGCATTCGGATTCATTGAAATAATTTTAGTAAACCTAGTTGAATTAAGGGGGTGTTAAGGGTTTCTGCCTTCCCATTTCAAATTCAAATGGAATTTAAACATGATGCACACCCTAATGCATGGTCTAAGCTGGGATGTGACAGGTGCGAGACACGTTGCCCAATGGCTGAGTCTTGAGCGTCGGCAGCCTCTTTGGCGATACCGCCTCCGAGAAAGCAACCTTATCAGCTTGGCTGGTTACAACTCACTTAAATTGTTAGCGGACTCGAAACAAAGTAAGGGTGCAAGCCAGCAGCCTTGAGTTAGTTCCTACATACGGCATGCGGGTTTTCCATACAAAGTACTATCGTTCAAGGAAGATAACCAAAAATTTAAAAACTGATTGCTCAAACTTTGGCAACTTAGCTTACATTGTTTGCTTCTACTGCAAGGCTTCCTCGGCGACACTTGGTGGCCCACCATTATCTTCTCCTTCCCCGGCTAACTTGTGGGCGAAGGACCTTCCATTCTTTTGAGAAGAAAGAAGAAAATAAAGTTATGGAGCCTAGTGGCTCGTTATTACTTACCGGGTGTGGATGCACAAATGTTAGATAACACATGCATATAGCATTATGAAAGCATGTATTTGATAAGTTGTCGCAACACATGAAACTTCTTGATGCAGAATTCTGCGCCCGGCTTTGTACAAAGAGATTACATGGAACAGCGGCAAGACTTGTAGAAAAGGGTGGTTGCGGAGCAGGTTCGGAAGCAGCGCGCTATATAGGTAAAACTTACGAAGATGCTCTATATTCAGGAGTTGCTCACGGAGCATCATCTTCGGTCTCAAAGGCGGACAGCGCCGAGGGCCTAGTGACTTCGTTTCACCCGATAAGGCCTTCCCACTTGGCGTCAACTTGTTGGAATTCTTGGCGGACTGAGCGGCGAAGAACAAAATTCGCCTTCCTCGAAGCTTACGGCATTAACTGCGGCTATGGCAGCGGCGCAAAGCTTCTTTGATAACGAGCAGCTCGTACAGCGAATGAAACGGTCCTCCTCAAGGAGCGGTAGCGTCATCTTATGCAGCTGCTCTTGCTCAAACTCATCATAAGCGAGCACTCGAGGTGACCATATCTGAGTTCCGTGGGGAGAACTGCCTCTGCTCCATAGACTAGGCGAAAGGTGTGCGGCGTTGGCTCGATTTGGCGTCGTCTGATCGACCAAGAACCACCGGCAGCTCCTCAATCCGTTTCTTCGCGCCGCGCTGCACTGTCGAAAGTTACGGTCTTGAGTCCTCGCAGCACTTCAGCGTTTGCCCTTTACCTTGACCGTTGCTCCTTGGATGAGCAAGCGAAAGAGACCTTGGCGTAAGATCTTGGATATTGCATGAAGGTGCGACTTCGTGAATTGTGTGCCATTGTCGGTGATGATCACTGGTAGGTATCCCAAAGCGGCAAACAATTGACTGAAGAACTGCTGCGCTGAAGCTAGTGTGCTGTCACCTTCCTCACTGCTTCCACTTCGGCCACTTTGTGAACTTGTCGATTACCAGCGTACAAGTACTCAAAGCCCCCGACAACTTCGGGGAAGGGGAATTCGAGATGTCGAGCCCCAGACGAAAATGGCGAGAATAAAGGATGCGTCTGGAGAGCTTGAGCTGGCTGGTGTATCTGTTTTGAATGGAACTGGCACGCTTCACACTTGGTTACTTGTGGAGTTGCATCTGGAGGCTTCGGCCAGAAGAAACCTTGCGGAAAGCTTTGCGACAAGCGCTCTTGCCAATGTGGTGACCACATATGCCTCCGTGTATCTCCGTAACAGCTTTTGTCCATCTTCCGGCAAATACACTTCAATTTCACTCTGTTGAGTCTTCTTACATGCAGGATGTTGTCAACAAACTGGTACATACTTACTGCCGGGCTACTCTTTCCGCTTCTTCTTGCTCTTGGGGAAGTTCTCTCATCACGAAGGAAATGGGCGATCTCTTTGCGCCCATGTTGGAGCATGCGGCTCGACAACAGGACTAAAGGCACATCTGCGCTGCGGAACATCGGCTTCCAGCGGCAGAACCTGCGGTTGGCGGAGCTTAATGATCCCGGCAAGCTTGCGGAGCAAAACTTGTCGGAGGCGTCTGCTGTCAACAAAACAAACCATAGGGCTTGTCGAACAGACTGCTCCTCGACAATATATCGTTGATTTTGGGGACCTTCTTGGCGGCGGCAGAGGGGCTCTGCGGAAAGTAGTCACGAAACCAACTTTCTCTTCTTGTTCTGTCCGGTTGATGGTGTTACAGTTGGTTGAGTCAACTTGAGCACAAAATCCCTGGTTCCAGAGGTAACTTGAGTGCGGCGCACTTTGACAGAGCCATCGGCAATATCATTACGAGCTCTTGGAACATGTTCCATTTGCAGGCCTTCAAAGTGTTCATCTAGCTTTCTCACTTCATCGGCGTGGGCTTCCATCAGCGGACTCACGATAATCTTTGTTCACTTGGCGGACGACAAGCTGCGAGTCACCCACGACAATAAGCTTCCTGATCCCAAGGTCCCGCTGCGATCTGAGACCGGCAAGCAAACCTTCATACTCTGCGGTATTATTTGTTGCTTGCTCCTTGGGAAAGTGCATCTGGACTATGTACTTGAGGTGCTCTCCGGTGGAGTGCGATAAGCAACCTTGGCACCAGCGCTGCTTACGCGAGAAGGCACCATCGAAGTACATCAGCCACTCTTT
>JAHIAM010000789.1:0-30462 GCA_021605205.1 Aegilops longissima
CTTCATCTTCACCTGCAACTAGCAACGCTATAAGAGGGGCTCAACAAAGCGGTAACATAGCCAAACAACGGTTTGCTAGGAAGGGTGACAAAGGTTAGAGGTTCATGGCAATTTGGGAGGCTTGATAAGCAAGTGGTAGGTAACGCAGCATAGCGATAGAACGAAGCAACTAACATAGTTATGATAGTAATGAGATCCAAGGTGACGGTCATCTTGCCTGAAATCCCGCTAGGAAGAAGAACGAGTCCATGAAGAAGATGAAGCCACGAAGACGAACCAAGCGTGAGATTTAACGAATCCTCACGATCGCAACGAAACGGGAACTATCGAGAAGAAGCACACAACATGGTAAACACACCACACATGAGCAAGGCATGATGCTCAACCAAGTATGATGCATGACAAGGCTACATGAAGTTACTCATGGCAAGAGATGATGCATACAAGGGCAACACAACAAAGCAAGTTTAAATAAGGCCGGTTGAACATATAACAATTCCGGTAAGTCCTCATATGCAAATTTCGAAATTGGTCCTGATCTGAATAAACCTTATGTTAAAGTTGTTAAACAGAAAGTTAAGATGCACCACGATGATCTACACGAAATTCTAGTCAAGTTACATATGAAGTTCATTAGGTTTGGAGCTACGGCCTAGAAGATATGAGCAAAACAAGTTAAACATGGCATTGATGCAAAATGCATTCAAACATCAAGCACACACCTCAAAACATGGATGCAACAAGGTAACATGAAACTACATGCAAAACTAAGCAAGTTTCATATAGAACACACTCAAAACGGAGCAACGGATCAACACATACACACCAAACAAGTTTAAAGGACAAGCTGTCCAAAACATCAACTAGGCATATTGCAAGCACCAACACAACATGCTACAGGACCACAACATGAAAACAAAAGGCATGGACATGATGAACAGGTGAACCTTAACAAAACAAGAACACTGAGCTATCTCCAGAAATCACTAGAACATGCTCAAAAGGACATGGCAAGATTGCAAATAATAACAGGTTCACAGACTTAGCAGAAATCACTGGACATGGCAGAAATAACATCAGGTTGCAATGTTTAGAGCTATCAAACAACATGCTATAGGAGCATATCATAGCAAACAAAGGCATGGAATGAATCTACTAATTGCATATAACAAAAGTCCCTTACTGATCATGAGCCCAAAAGGCACAGAAGATATGATGGCACCCATGTAAACATATCAAGTTTCATAAACAGATTCAGACTTAGCAGAAAAACAGAGCATGGCATAAACAGAATTATGAAGGCATCTTTGCGAGCTCGAATCACTCATCACAAAGCATTGCATGACAATACAAGCATACAGCAAGAAGACGTGTTAATGAAGCTAAACATAGCAATAGCAAGTTCATAGCATGTTTGGAATACTAACAACAACCATGGCAAAATTGATTAACATGTAAACAATCTGCCAGGAACATTTTATAACAAAATTAGAGCAAGATTAAGACATGCTAGAGCACTCCATGAATGCAAACTGAGACATGGATGGATAGAGCATAACCATATGTCCAAAACATCCTCACTGAACATACTCAAAAGAGACATGGATCTCACTATAGCAACATGAATACATGGCATAAAAATAACAGCGGGGAAATAACTTGGTGAAATTAAGTCACTGAAATCAGCAACATCACAGAGGCTACTTTGCATGCTTGAAACAATCAACACATGGCATATCATGAAGATTGGATTGCACCACAGCAAATATGACATGCTGTATCTCATAACACATGTAGACTTCATGCTCAAAAGAAAATCACACAATAAGATGGAAAAATGACAAATGAGCATGTTCTGATAAACTACGGCAGACAACATCACATAACAGTCTTGCAATGATGATTAGGGCATAAAGATTAACTCAAACAAGCATGACACAATGGAATTAAATGAAGAGCATCTCACGATAAACATTTCGACATATCATGCACGCAAAACGGAGCTGTATGCTAGGAGATATGATGCGATGAACAGGGGACTAGAATGCAAATATTCAGGGACTTGGAAGAATTGGATCTCGCGGGAAAAGTCAACGCGGGCGGTGGATCTCGCCGGAGAAGGACAGGGACGACTTCGGGGAGGCGGGAAGGTGGCCGGCGAGGTCGAGGCGGCCGGATCCGGTCCGGCCCGAACAGATCCATGGCGCAGCGGGCAGGCGGCGTCTTGGCAGGCTGGGCGGCGCCGGAAGACATAGTAGTGTCGGATTGCAAAACGGATGATAGAGGCAAAGGTGTCCCGATGTTTCGATGAGATGGTGGCTATCGTTTCGTGGAGTCGACCTTGACGATCCGATCATTAACGGCGAGACGCCGCGCCTTAGCAATCGCTAAACCAACTTCCGAGGGTTATTGACCACGCCGAGCACGATCAACGACCACGAGGGCCTGTTTCCTGCGAGCAAACGAAGAACAAGCAAGAAACTGAGATTGCAATCTGGATATTGCGAATATAAGATGAAAGCTTTATTGATCAAGGTGGGGTTCGTGACGCCTTTGTCCGGTCGTTGAACACAAACGGCACGCGAAGTTGCAGCTATGGCGAACTTTTAATCTAAACAAAACCCAACGAAAAAGCTACTAGATGGATCTACTTATATAGGAGCAAGGGGTAGCGGCCAAGGAGGTGGGAGGACGTCCCAAGGCAGCCTAAAACTAACCCTAGGTCGTACAAGGCCAATGGGCCCAAGCGGAGGTGACGTAACACCTTTGGACTTGTAGTTTGACTCGGATTCTGCTGCAGTATCAGATTGTTTCGTCTATAACTCAACGCTCCGGACGGATTTTAAGGTGATTCCAATTGGGTTGGAAAATGCACGAAATCTATTTTCCAACAAAAAAAGAATCAACCAATTTGGAGTCCGTATGAAAAGTTATAGACGTTTTGAGTCAGGTATGTCTGTGTAGTCCGAATCTGAGTCCGAACGTGAGAGACTTGGACTCTATCTTCTCTTGGGCCAAAAGTGACGTGAGAGAACTTTTGAACAGCAGGTAAACATCTCTTTCTCCCTTATCTTCATATGTGGATTGTACAAATGTCCCATACACCTGCAATTAGACATGGCACAAAAGTTTGTGAAGTATTTTTGTCCTGGATAACATAAATATATTATTGAATAGTTTGCACTAGAAATCACCTGAGAAATATGCATGTATGCAATATTTTTGGTCTCATCCAAGGTAGTCATGTCCTCATCATCCTCCCCTTTTTGAAAACAAAGCCGTCCTCGGCGTTGCTTAATCTGAAATGTGGCTAACAAAAGAGACAAGGTGTACATGTTGTATATGTATACGTCATCCATTTTTACTTCCCTTGATTTTTGCATATATGACACATGAATAGATGAGTAATTTGCATAGTTCATAAAATCTAAAGCCAACAAATTAGCACAAGAACTAGAAGGATTGAAAATACTGCAACTCAGTTTGCACATATAAGTGAAGCTCTTATTTATTTCAAGAGATTGACAATGTTCATCATTAAACCATCCCAACATTGGTGAATAAACCTTATTTGAATCAAATTTACATGCTACAACATGCTTAGATAAGCAAACATGCAATGAGTCATTCGACACAGAATCATCACCAAGATTAGAGGTCGATCAAAATGATTAAACATTGATTCTTTTGCATCAATAGTTAATTCAATGGGTGCTCTCAAAATTGTTGGTATTTCAGTTGTTTGATCACATGGCAAAGTCAAATTATCAATATAATCCTCTAAAATAGGTGGTGTGATCAAAGTAGTGGGTAGCTCAACACATGATGTATTCAAGTTAACTAGGCATGCATCATTCTCATGTAAAAGTGGAAAATCTGTACCTTTGTCATTACCTCTTATAGTCAACTCAGATGATGCAGGCACTCTCAATGGTGATGTGTCACATGGTGGAGATGATGTAGTCCTCGCAACAACGGATGTGGTTGTCATAGTACGCCTAGTAGTTGAATAAACATCTGTATCAACAGTTGGAATGTGCACCGTGCGCTTGTTCTCCTTGTGGGCAACACGTCGTTTTATTTCCTGTTCAGCTTTGCAAGCAAGACGAAACAAATGGTCCATAGGATAACACTCTTCATGAATTAGTATCTCCTGAATATTATGGTTTAATCCTCCCAAAATCTATCCATAAAATCTTCTTCACTTTCTTCTAAAAATGAGTGCAACAAGGTAGTTTGTAAATCATCATAATATTTTGTTACGGTGTCACTACCTTGTTTTAAATGTTCCAGTTTTTTAATCATGCCACGAGTATAATAAACATCGATTTAATCTATCTCTCATGACATGTTTTAAATCATCCCAAGTATTAGGTACATAATCAGGGTGTAACCGACAATATTCACTCCACCAAACTTGAGCATAACCAGTGAAAGAACCAACCGCAACCATAACTTTTTACGCTCATCAAAATTATGGGAAGCAAATATATTATTTATGTCTAACTCCCATTCAATATATAAAGGAGGTCTAAAACGGCCATTAAATGGTGGTATAGAAACATGAACCTGATCATGTGCATTTGGATGTTTGTGCACCTCTCGTGACGGTTGTGGTATTTGCATAGGTGGTGGCATGTCTCCGCGATCGACAAAGCCCATGAATTGACTCTGGATCCTGTCATGATTAGTAGAACAAGAAACAAAATCCAAAAATAATGTTCCTATAACTACTAGGATGTGGTGGTAAAACGCTCACAATAAAGCAAATATCAATGTCTTACAAGTTCTTACCATGCAGAAAGCGGTGATCGGCAACCAGCGGTGTCAAGTAACTCGAATATTGAGTAAAGCGATTGCTGGGGAGCGACGATACACGGTGTAGAAATATGTGGAGTTGGGTTGGCTATATATGGTAGCAAAAGATTAGCAATAATCAATTCAAAGATGCAATGTTGAATAAACGCTCAACGACGATCTTGTGCTGGTCCTAGGCTAGACCGGACTAGAGACGCGAGCCTAGAACACTAATGAGGTCACGGCATAGCACAACTAGCATCAATGAAGGATACTAAGTAGCTCTTGACAGCAAGATATAAGTGAAGATCACAACGGCGGTGAAGATAATGATGAAAACAAGCGCCAAGCAGGACATACAACAACTCTCTCTCCAACTTTCCTCTTGAAAAGTTTGAGCCAATTTTCTGATAAATTCTTTCAAAGAATGCTACTAACTCAAGCTTTCCAATGCAAAAAGAATCACTCAATTCCGAGTTGATATGAGGAGTCAAAGAATTCTAAAACTGGCCTGAAAAATTGGAACAAGCTGTGTTCACGAACTTCAGAGGGCAAAAACACCTATTTAGAAGCCGATTTTGAGGTGTCAAATATTGAACTAGCTTCTGCAACTATTTAGATGCGCCTCATCTCTAGCTTTAATTTGAGTACTCACGGAGTCAAAACGGACTTCGTATGAGGAAGATACACCTGTTTTACTGAACAGTGCGCAAAACAGATTCCAATCCGAATTCAGGTACGAGATTGATTCTAGATAGATCCGGTTTTTTTTCCTCTCTTTTTTTTCTCACGCTTTTTTTTTTTTTTTCCTCTCTTTTTCTTTTTTTTCTTTCCTTTTCTCTCTTTTTTTCTCTATCTTTTTTCTCCTCTTTCCAAGACAAACTGTATAAGATGCAGATTGGATCAAAGCGAAGATGTGAATGACCTCAACTATGATTATGACAATGAACAGTGCGTAGCACGTGATGGAAATTAATGGATGGGATGGTGGACAGCGGAAGGATAATGATGCAGCGGCGGCGTGACTAATGTGAACAGAACTCAAACTCTAAAGGAACAAGACACTAAGACCAGCAACTCGACACGACGATGCAACCGATAATTCAATAATGCAAACAATGAAAAGAAAATTGCAAAGGCTTGGACTGGCTAGGACAAATGATGAATAGATCTAACTTTTTTGTGGCTTGTTCTTGGACAATTGGTAAGAAAATAAATCGAATCTAGGGATAACTGGAAAATCTCACCGAGCAACCTGAAAACCGATACCACTTGATAGAGGCGAGGTGTCCCGATGTTTCGATGAGATGGTGGCTATCGTTTCGTGGAGTCGATTTTGACGATCCGACTACTAACGGCGAGACGTCGCGCCTTAGCAATCGCTAAACCAACTTCCGAGGGTTATTGACCACGCCGAGCACGATCAACGACCACGAGGGCCTGTTTCCTGCGAGCAAACGAAGAACAAGCAAGAAACTGAGATTGCAATCTGGATATTGCGAATATAAGATGAAAGCTTTATTGATCAAGGTGGGGTTCTGTGACGCTTTGTCTGGTCGTTGAACACAAACGGCACGCGAAGTTGCAGCTATGGCTAACTTTTAATCTAAACAAAACCCAACGAAAAAGCTACTAGATGGATCTACTTATATAGGAGCAAGGGGTGGCGGCCAAGGAGGTGGGAGGACGTCCCAAGGCAGCCTAAAACTAACCCTAGGTCGTACAAGGCCAATGGGCCCAAGCGGAGGTGACGTAACACCTTTGGACTTGTAGTTTGACTCGGATTCTGCTGCAGTATCAGATTGTTTCGTCTATAACTCAACGCTCCGGACGGATTTTAAGGTGATTCAATTGGGTTGGAAAATGCACGAAATCTATTTTCCAACAAAAAAAGAATCAACCAATTTGGAGTCCGTATGAAAAAGTTATAGACGTTTTGAGTCAGGTATGTCTGTGCAGTCCGAATCTGAGTCCAGAACGTGAGAGACTTGGACTCTATCTTCTCTTGGGCCAAAAGTGACGTGAGAGAACTTTTTGAACAGCAGGTAAACATCTCTTTCTCCCTTATCTTCATATGTGGATTGTACAAATGTCCCATACACCTGCAATTAGACATGGCACAAAAGTTTGTGAAGTATTTTTGTCCTGGATAACATAAATATATTATTGAATAGTTTGCACTAGAAATCACCTGAGAAATATGCATGTATGCAATATTTTTGGTCTCATCCAAGGTAGTCATGTCCTCATCAACGGACAACGGGGAAAATGCTCGGATGCATGAGACGAACACGTATGCAAAATGAGATGCACATGATGACATGACAAAATGCAACACGCAAGCGAATGACATGGCAACGACGGCGAATAACTGGCAGACACCTGGCGCATCGAATCCGAGGCGTTACAACCGGCGACGGCGGATCGAGCCCGCAGAGGACGACGAGGACACCTCGGCGGCTACCTCATCGGCGTCGGGCGAAAAGGCCACGATAAACCTCTCTTTAGCCATTGGCTCCTTGAGCTCCCCGGCACACATGCAGAGGTTGAGGATGGAGGCGCCGGCGATGGCGGCGACCTACCAATGCTTTCGGGGGTGGTGTGTGTTTGTGTGAGCGGAGGTTTTGGGGAGTGTGTGGTGTGTGTGTGGAGGGGGGGTGTCGGTGTCAAAACCGGCGGATCTCGGGTAGGGGGTCCCGAACTGTGCGTCTAGAATCGATGGTAACAGGAGACGGGGGACACGATGTTTACCCAGGTTCGGGCCCTCTCTATGGAGGTAATACCCTACTTCCTGCTTGATTGTTCTTGATGAATATGAGTGTTACAAGAGTTGATCTACCACGAGATCGTAATGGCTAAACCCTAGAAGTCTAGCCTATGAGTATATGGTAATGAATCTGTCCTATCCGGACTATGCTCTCCGGTTTATATAGACACCGGAGAGATCTAGGGTTACATGAGGTCGGTTACATAAGAGGGAATCTTCATAATCGATCGCCTAGCTTGCCTTCCACGCCAAGTAGAGTCCTATCCGGACACGGGTATAGTCTTCGGTCTTCGTGTCTTCATAGCCCATCAGTCCGGCCCAATGAGTAACAGGCCGGACGCTCGAGGACCCCTTAGTCCAGGACTCCCTCAGTAGCCCCTGAACCTGGCTTCAATGACGAGGAGTCCGGCGCGCAATTCGTCTTCGGCATTGCAAGGCGGGTTCACCTTCTTCCGAACTCCAATATAGTCTTTGGATGTGATGATTGTATCCGGACCTGTGTATATAATTGCAGAAAATACAATACTTCACGAGTCCAATCTGTTGACAACTGTTTATGACATTGCATCACGCCTGCCCGGTTATTATTTTCAACCGTTGGCTAGCCTGTCGCCCCACGTCCCGGGAAGCGGTTTTATTGGCATGTCTTGTCAAAGCAGAGATCGTGTCCCCTTATTCACGAGATTTTCAATAATGTTGGTATGGGTAACCCAACCGTCCCCTGGGTACAACTCTTTGAGGATAGGTAACTTTCGAGACCCAGGAGGGGACGCTCTATATTCTGGGCCTTTATATATGGACCCAGACTTGTCTTTTTCTTCCGTGCTTGCTTCTTCCTCAACCCCAGCCACCTCGAGTTCTAGCCCTCAAGTACTAATCAGCACCAGCCCCAATCATATCCGGGTCCAGCCGTTCAGGCCAGTGGGTGGCTTCTTCATCACAGAGGAGGATATTGCGAAGCTCCGCGTAGCGAGGTACCTGACCCCAGAAATCCTTCATCGGCTTCCTGCCGAGGGGCAGATTATTCCCACCCCTAAATCCGGCGAGAGGGTAGTATTTGTGTCCCACTTCCTCCATGGGTTAGGGTTCGTGCTTAACCCCTTCATCTGGGGGCTTATGTTCTACTATGGGCTATATTTTCATGATCTGGCCCCGGACTCTATTCTTCTCATCTCGGCATTCATCGTCACATGTGAAGCCTTCCTCCGGACCCCTCTGCACTTTGCTTTGTGGCTCAATACTTTTGATGTGAGACCGCAGGTGATAGAGGGGGAGCAGGCAGAGTGCGACAGCATGGTAATAAACAAGCTTGCCAGCGCGGTTTGGTTTGAAGGATCCTTCGCCGAGTCTTCCGAACTATGGCAGTAGGGATGGTTTTATGTCAAAGAGTCGCGGGGCTCCAAGTGGGCGGCTACGCCTGCGTTCTGACCCGGCCCTCCGACTCAGCTTGCTTCATGGATCAATAAGGGGTTGGACTGGGGATCCGCTAGTGAGGTGCAGACTCTGCAAGGTCGCATCCGAAGCCTTACCGAGAGGGGCATCGATCTTGTGTACGTCGTTCAGGTAATGCTGGTCCGCCGGATCCTGTCGTGTCAACGGCAACTTCTTCGTATGTGGGAGTTCAATCCAGAAGGGTGGCGCACTCTTCAGCACTTCTTCGGCATTACACACGAAGGAATGGGGAAGTTATATTTCGCGGAGCGGGAGCAATGGCCGGACACCACCGAAGACGTCAGCCTCGACTGCAATTATCCGGACACCCCGATAAGTATTTAATCCCCGCACACCTTTCATCCAAGCATCTTTTGACAAGACTGATGAGGACATCAATACCATTGTTACACCCACAGCCCCTGCTGCTATACATACTGGACCAATTACTAGAGCTCGCGCACGCCAATTGAATTATCAGGTACTTTCGTTTCTTGGTAACGATTCCAATGTTCATGAGAATATGATGCTGCCTAAATTGGATACATTTGTTTTGCTTACAAATGAAGGGCCTACCATGGACAAGAAAGATGAACCTTGGAGCAAGTTCAAGCATGGAGATGTTGGCATGCGCAAGGGGAACAAGAACGGAGTTACAAGTGATGATTCCAGGACTTTGAAGCCACCCTAATGAGTGCATGAGGCCTTGGACGAAATATACAAGATGCCACTTCATAATATTCGTCCATAGGCTATTCTAGGTGCTGCGTCACCTTATTATTGGGCCAGGCCCATGTAATTTCGAAATACTTAAGTATAGGCTGTTTTAGAGTCCGTATGTGTGGGGAAACAAGAGTTAGGGTTGGTTTGGACCCCTCCTCAAGGGCCACGAAATTCCCTCCTCTTCCTGCATATATACAGCCCTTAGGCGTCGTTTAGACTTTGGGTTTTGTTTAGATCAAAAGTTCGCCATAGCTGCAACTTCGCGTTTCGTTTGTGTTCAACGACTGGACCAAGGCGTCACAGTAACCCCACCTTCATTAATAAAGCTTTCCTCTTATATTCGCAATATCCAGATTGCAATCTTAGTTTCTTGCTTGTTCTTCGTTTGCTCGCAGGAAATAGGCCCTCGTGGTCAGGTTGATCGTGCTCCGGCATGGTCAATAACCCTTGGAAGTTGGTTTAGCGATTGCTAAGGCGCGACGTCTCGCACGTACATAGTCGGATCGTCAAAGTCGACTCCCACAGAAACGATAGCCACCATCTCATCGAAACATCGGGACACCTTTGCCTCTATCAAGTGGTATCAGATTTTCAGGTTGCTCGGTGAGATTTTACAGTTTTTCGTAGATTAGATCGAGTATGTTCTTCATACCTAAAGTCCACGAAAAAGCCACAAAAAAATATTAGGGTTAGTTCATCATATCCGAACCAACCTGAGCCTTTGCATAATCTTTTTAGGGTTTTGCTTTGTTGAATTTGCGGTTGCATCGTCGTGTCTAGTTGCTTTGGTCTTAGAGTCTAGTCTTTTAGAGTTTGAGTTCGGTCATAAGTTGTCCACGCCGCCACGGCACCATCATCATCGCCCTCGCCACCTACCATCACCGCTCGAATCCGTATCCATATACCACCACCAATCCGTGTCCATATACCACCACCGATCCATATCCATATACTACCACCGCTACCACCACCGCTGCCATATATCACCACCATATATCCACCACCAATCCGAAGTTCCTTGCATATTAGGTTTGTTTTGAGATCCATCTAGTTTCCGATTTGTGTTTTCCTTGCGGAGTAGGTTTCGGAAAAAAAAGTCTGAAACCAACCTCCGCTTAGGCCCAAAATTTTCCAAAAACGCACTTGTCAAAAAAATTTCTGGCTATCCTATTTTTAGGTGTTTATAAGCGTATTGAGACAGTCGCCGTTATAGAAAGTTTTTTTTGACCCGTTTCAAGTTTTTGGGTCCGGGCAGTCGAAAAAAAAAATTTTTTTGGTCAAAAAATTTCGTGCCCATCCTGTCAGTTTGACCTCGGAAGAGTTTTGAGACACTCGCCATTATAGTGATTTGTCGCAAAAAAAAAAGAGCAGCGCAAAAAAAAAAGCAGCGAAAAAAAAAGAGCGAAAAAAAAATCCAGAGTGTGCTTTTCCCTAGTTTACGTGCAGCGCCGTGATTTTATTAGTGTTCTAGGCTCGCGTCTCTAGCACGGTCTAGCCTAGGACCAGCATAGTACCGTCGTTGAGCGTTTATTCAACTTTGCATCTCTGAATTGATTATTGCTGACCCTTTTTGCTACCATATTATAAGCCTTCCCAGCTCCACATACATCTACATCGTATGCTTGACTCTCCACGTAATCGCTCTATCCAAGCTTTGAGAGTTTTGACTACATCGGTTACCGATCACCGCTTTCTTCTTTGGGTAAGAACTGGTAAGAATTTGAGATTTGCTTGACGGATTTGTGATCGTCCACCACACCACCACCACCACTTCCTAGTAGTCCGTCAATCATATTCTTGTGTGTTTCTATTGCTGCTAACCATGGCAGGATCACAAGTCGACGAGGCTGATCGGGAGAACATGACAAACAAAGCGCTACATGATAAGTTTCAACAAATGATGAGTGGGCAGGTGGAAGATGTGCTAAATAGATTTGAAGAGGCCATGGAGAAGATAGATGGCATTGAGAAGGCGTTCGAAACAAAGCTCGATAACAAGTTTAATGAATTGCTCGCGCGTCTACCACCACCACCACCGGCTGCACCTGACGCACCTCTACAACAACAACAACGACTACCTCCACGTCGCGAAGCAGCCCTTCGCCGAGCGAGCCGTGTCCCTCTTCACCGCCAAGCTGCTGGTCTTGCTTTGTTGATACTTCGTGGCTCCTCGCTGCGATGTGGAGGAGGATGATTATGTGAGAGATTACGAGGATGAGGTTGATCAACATCGAACGACGTGCAACCACCAGCACCACAACCACCGTGTCGTCCACATGCAAATAATGGCAATGTTGGGCTCCCCTTCAGTGCGAGATCATGACCATCTCCCTAAACTGAAATTGAATATTCCACCATTTGAGGGTAGATATGTTCCGATATATATCTTACTTGGGAGTTAGAAACTGAACAACGATTTACATGTTTACAATATCCCGAGGAGAGACGTGTTCTCGCTGCTGTTTGTGCTTTCACTAGCTTTGCATGTGTTTGGTGGTATGAACATTGTAGATTATATCCTGTTCCACTACTTGGGCTGCTTTGAAAACTGCTATGCGTACTCGTTGGGTTCCACCATATTATCAGCGTGAATTACTTCAAAAATTGCAGCGCTTAAGACAAGGAAAAATTCGGTAGAAGAATATTATCGGGAATTACAAACTGGCTTGATTAGATGTGGTATTGTTGAGGAGAATGAAGCTATGCTTGCACGCGGGTGGATTAAATAGAGATTCAGACCATTCTAGACTACAAGGATTATAATAATATCACTCGATTATTCCATCTTGCTTGTAAAGCTGAACGTGAAGTGCAGGATCGACAGCGTTGGCGCGGACTAACTTCTCTCGCAGGTCGACCTTCATCATGGACACCACGTGCATCATCTACTTCCACACGTTCTACTACACGGCACCTCCGTCGGCTGCCACCTCCAACCGTGATACAAGAAAGCAGGCACAACCACCACTATCTCGCCAAGAGCACACCTGCTTGGCCTACAGAGCTCTTCTTCTTCCATGGCGTCAACAGGCACACAAGTGATATCATTTGTCGTCGTTATAAGGGAAGAGGACATTTTTGAGAGAATGCCAATCTCAGCGTGTGATGATTGCTCCGAGGATGGTGGGTATGAGTCGGCTAGTGACTATGATGAAGAGACTTTGGCTCTTATTACACATGAAGAACCGGTGGAGATGATTCTAATCATGAAACGCAATACATGGCTGTGAAGATCTTGACAGGTATGAATGTTTAGTTGCTCAACGTGTTTTGAGTGTGCAGGTTACAAGTGAGCAAAATCAGAGGCATAACTTGTTCCATACAAAGGAGTTGTGAAGGAACGTTCTATTCAAGCGTCATCATAGATGGAGGAGCTGCAACAACTTGGCTAGCATGGATATGGTGGAGAAGCTTTCTCTCACCACAAGACCACATCCACATCCTTACTACATCCAATGGTTCAACAATAGCGGCAAGGTTAAGGTAACACGTCTTTGTTCGTGTGTATTTTAGTATCTCTACATATGCTGATTATGTTGATTGTGATGTGGTACCTATGCAAGCATGTTCCTTATTACTTGGTAGACCATGGCAATTTGATAAAAATTTGTACACCATGGTAGAAACAATCAGTATACTCTTGTTCACAAGGATAAAAATATTACTTTGCTTCCTATGACTCTGATTCCATTTTGAAAGATGATATTAATAGAGCTAATAAAGCAAAACAGGAGAAAAATAAGAGTGAAAATCAGATTGTGGCAAAAGAATTTGAGCAACAAATGAAGCCTAATAATAAACCATCTAATGTTGCTTCTGAAATTAAACTGAAAAGTGCATGTTTATTTGCCACCAAATCTGATATTGATGAGCTAGATTCTAGCAAATCTGTTTGCTATGCTTTTGTGTGCAAAGAGGCATTATTTTCATTCGAGGACGTGTTTTCCTCTTTGCCCCCTGCTGTCACTAACATTTTGCGGGGAGTTCGTTGACGTCTTCCCACAAGACGTGCCACCGGATTACCACCTATTCGAGGGATTGAGCATCAAATTGACTTAATTCCGGTGCATCGCTACCAACCGCGCACCATACCGTACCAATCCAGAGGAGACGAAGGAGATTATCGTCAAGTCAGAGAGCTGCTCGACAAAGGTTATATACGCGAATCTCTTAGTCCTTGTGCTGTTCCTATTATACTAGTGCCTAAAAAGGATGGTACGTCGCGTATGTGTGTTGATTGTAGAGGCATTAATAATATTACTATTCGTTATCGTCATCCTATTCCTAGGCTAGATGATATGCTTGATGAATTGAGTGGCTCTACAATATTCTCCAAAGTTGATTTGCGTAGTGGATACCATCAAATTCGTATGAAATTGGGAGATGAATGGAAAACAGCATTTAAAACTATGTTTGGATTATATGAGTGGTTAGTCATGCCTTTTGGGTTAACTAATGCACCTAGTACTTTCATGAGATTAATGAACGAAGTTTTACGTGCTTTCATTGGACGATTTGTGGTAGTTTACTTTGATGACATATTGATTTATAGCAAATCTTTGGAAGAACATTTGGAACATTTACGTGCTGTTTTTAATGCTCTACGTGATGCACGTTTGTTTGGTAACCTTGGGAAGTGCACCTTTTGCACCGACCAAGTATCTTTTCTTGGCTATGTTGTTACTCCACAGGGAATTGAAGTTGATAAAGCCAAGATTGAAGCTATTGAGAGTTGGCCGCAGCCCAAAACGGTCACACAAGTGAGGAGTTTTCTTGGACTCGCTGGTTTCTATAGGCATTTTGTGAGAGACTTTAGCACCATTGCTGCACCTCTCAATGAGCTTACAAAGAAGGATGTGCCTTTTGTTTGGGGTACCGCAGAGGAAGAAGCCTTCACGGTATTGAAAGATAAGTTGACACATGCTCGTTTACTCCAACTTCCGGACTTTAATAAGACTTTTGAGCTTGAATGTGATGCTAGTGGAATTGGATTAGGAGGTGTGTTATTACAAGATGGCAAACCTGTTGCATACTTTTCTGAAAAATTGAGTGGGCCTAGTCTGAACTATTCTACTTATGACAAAGAATTATATGCTCTTGTTCGGACTTTAGAGACATGGCAACATTATTTATGGCCCAAAGAATTTGTTATACATTCGATCATGAATCTTTGAAACATATTAAAAGTCAAGCTAAACTGAATCGTAGACATGCTAAATGGGTTGAATTCATTGAGACTTTCCTTATGTCATTAAACACAAGAAGGGTAAAGAAAATGTTATTCTTGATGCTTTGTCTCGTCGCTATACTATGCTTTCACAACTTGACTTCAAAATATTTGGTTTGGAGACCATCAAAGATCAATATGTGCATGATGCTGATTTTAAAGATGTAATGCAGAATTGTAAAGAAGGAAGAACATGGAACAAGTTCGTTATTAATGATGGTTTTGTGTTCCGTGCTAACAAGCTATGCATTCCTGCTAGCTCTGTTCGTCTTTTGTTGTTGCAGGAGGCGATGGAGGAGGATTAATGGGACACTTTGGCGTGAAGAAGACGGAGGATATACTTGCTACACATTTCTTTTGGCCAAAGATGAGACGGATGTTGAGCGTTTTGTTGCTCGCTGCACTACATGTCAAAAAGCTAAGTCACGACTCAATCCTCATGGTTTATATATGCCTTTGCTCGTGCCTAGTGTTCCTTGGGAGGATATATCTATGGACTTTGTTTTAGGTTTACCTCGAACAAAGAAGGGGAGGGATAGCATATTTGTTGTCGTGGATAGATTCTCGAAAATGGCACACTTTATACCATGTCATAAAAGCGATGATGTTGTTAATGTTGCTGATTTGTTCTTTCGTGAAATTATTCGCTTGCATGGTGTGCCAAATACTATTGTTTCAGATCGTGATACTAAATTTCTTAGCCACTTTTGGAGATGTTTATGGGCTAAGTTGGGGACTAAACTGCTTTTTAGTACTACTTGTCACCCCCAAACTGATGGACAAACTGAAGTAGTCAATAGAACATTGTCTACTATGCTTGTGGCTGTTTTAAAGAATAATAAGAAAATGTGGGAAGAATGCTTGCTTCATATTGAATTTGGTTATAATCGTTCATTGCATTCTACTACTAATATGTGCCCTTTTGAAATTGTGTATGGCTTCCTACCTCGTGCACCTATTGATTTGTTGCCTCTTCCATCTTCGGAGAAGGTTAATTTTGATGCTAAAGAACGTGCTGAATTGATTTTAAAAATGCATGAGTTAACTAAGGAAAACATTGAGCGTATGAATGCTAAATATAAACTTCTTTGGAGATAAGGGTAGAAAACATGTTGTCTTTGCACTGGAGATCTTGTTTGGTTACATTTGCGTAAGGATAGGTTTCCTAATTTTGCAAATCAAAGCTAATGCCACGTGCTGATGGTCCATTTAAGGTGTTAGAGAAAATAAATGATAATGCATATAAACTTGAGCTGCCGCAGATTTTGGGGTTAGTCCCACTTTTAACATTGCAGATTTGAAGCCTTATTTGGGTGAGGAAGATGAGCTTCCGTCGAGGACGACTTCATTTCAAGAAGGGAGGATGATGAGGACATCAATACCATTGTTACACCCACAGCCCCCGCTGCTATACACACTTGGACCAATTACTAGAGCTCATGACGCCAATTGAATTATCGGTACTTTCGTTTCTTGGTAACGATTCCAATGTTCATGAGAATATGATGCTGCTTAAATTGGATACATTTGTTTTGCTTACAAATGAAGGGCCTACCATGGACAAGAAAGATGAACCTTGGAGCAAGTTCAAGCATGGAGATGTTGGCATGCTAAGGGGAACAAGAACGAGTTACAAGTGATGATTCCAGGACTTTGAAGCCACCCTAATGAGTGCATGAGGCCTTGGACGAAATATACAAGATGCCACTTCATAATATTCGTCCATAGGCTATTCTAGGTGCTGCGTCACCTTATTATTGGGCCAGGCCCATGTAATTTCGAAATACTTAAGTATAGGCTGTTTTAGAGTCCGTATGTGGGGAAACAAGAGTTAGGGTTGGTTTGGACCCTCCCTCAAGGGCCACGAAATTCTCCTCTTCCTCCATATATACAGCCCTTAGGGCGTCGTTTAGACTTTGGGTTTTGTTTAGATCAAAAGTTCGCCTAGCTGCAACCGTGTGCCGCTTGTGTTCAACGACTGCACCGGACCAGGCGCCACAGTAACCCCACCTTCATTAATAAAGCTTAGTTTCTTGCTTGTTCTTCGTTTGCTCGCAGGAAATAGGCCCTCGTGGTCAGGTTGATCGTGCTCCGGCATGGTCAATAACCCTCGGAAGTTGGTTTAGCGATTGCTAAGGCGCGACGTCTTGCACGTACGTAGTCGGATCGTCAAGGTCGACTCCCACAGAAACGATAGCCACCATCTCATCGAAACATCGGGACACCTTTGCCTCTATCAAAGACACTAAACAACCTGCCTTTATACAGGACTCGATGAAGAAAGCGATGTTAATCTGGTGTCCGGCACCCCTTCCCGAAGACCCTGCGTCTGCCCTACTGACGCGGATGTTGGTCCCGACGCCGTACCTGGTGTCTAGAGAGGGGGGCGAGAGCGGGGAGCCCAGAGGAGATGCCCATCCTACAGGTGATTTAAGCGTTGTGTTCGGGGAAACCGAAACCCTTTTGCCCAGGGGCAAAGGCGTGGAGGGGGCACTTTATGGCAAGAAGAGGGCCGCCTCTGGAGGTCAGGAGGGGAAGCCTTCCAGAAAAGGAAAAATGCCATCGTCGGGCAGCTTGGGCCGGGCAAGTGATGTCGTCGTTGAGCTTGATGATGAAGACGAACCTCCGGCCAGACCGTAAGCGGGGCAGGGCACTTTAACCATACCTCATTCTTATTATCGGAATAACCCTCCGATATATGTGCGTCCTCGCAGGTTAACGCCTGGTGTTTCTTAATCGTCCTCCTCCTCGGGAGACCTTCTTCCGGAGATGATGGAGAGTGACATGCCTTCTCCGGCCTCATCGCCTAAAAGGGCGGATGATCTCGAGGTATCGTCCCAGAGGGCTCCTCCCAACCAGCAAGTAGCGCAAGAAACGAGGAAGGAGCTACCCGAAGGTGGTGCCTCTATCACTCAGGGTTCGGGGATCAAAAATGACGGCCCCGAACTGTACGGTTTACAGCCGGAGATAATGCTGGAGGCGGGTAAGCGGATTCCTTCAAAGGAATGTCGTGCTCCGGCTGTGGTGTCCGAAGACCCAGGAGTGCCGGAGACGCTGACGGACATGCTGCAACGAGCGTCCATTTCAGAGAAGCACCGTGCCTTAATGGTTACGGTGGTCGAAAAAGTTGTATCCGCGAAAAGCGGGTTGAACGAGGCTTTTACGAGTCTTCTGAAAGGTTTTGAGGTTTGGGATGTAATGTTGCCAATTGAATAATATTGATAGAATGCACCCGTTGTGTATGCAGTAGCCCCTGAGACTCGGATCGCCTTCCAAAGGAAGTGATCGGAGGATCGAAAAGATATTTTCAGGTACTAACCTTGGTTTAATTTTGAATGCAAGCTGTCTCCCCTCCTGCCGCTGCCGGAAATTCAGAGGTAACCGAACTGCAGCGAAAGCTGGATATTGCAGAGGAGGACATTGCTTTGATCAACAGGCGTCTTGACAATTCGAAGGTATATATGTTGAGCATTCCTTACACCAATGTGCTTATAATGTAAGCATGACTCTCAAGAGAGTTTGACATAAAATGTGCATCAATGCAGATGGTGCTGCCGCCGTGGAAGCCCTTCGGGCGGAGCTAGCTCGGGCCAAGGAGCAGGCCCGGTTTAGTAATGCGGCTGCCGAAAAGGCATCGGCTGAGTTGAAAGCTGAACAATTTGTGCGGCGCCAAGACAAGGAGAAGATGTCCACCATGGCGTGCGAGTTAGAGAATGCGGCTGGAAAGTGAAGCCAAAACGGCTGAACTTGACAAGGCCTTACGAGAGGCGAGAGAGGCGCGGTCTGAATCCAGAGCAGCCCGTGAGGTTATCCGGCAAGCTGGGGAGATTGTGGCTGGCAAGCCCTTTTTGCTACAGGCTAAGTTTGGAGATCCGAACTATGCTTAGCTTAACCAAGTATGGAGTTCTCCGGACAATTTTTTAGACTTGCCGAAGAGTTCTTCCGATGCGGCGCAGTTTTATCAGGCGCAAGAGGGGTATTCAACGGAGAAGCTTTTCTGGTCGCAATTCGGCGCGTCGAAGTGCCCTCTGTTGCTGAATGAACAGATGTCCCAGTGGGCCGAGCTGCATAGGATATCCGGCGCTGCCATGAAGAATGTCGTAGTCCATTTCTGGCTGACTGAACCTGTTCCGAGTAGTTACTTCGGCCTGGTGCAGCGGCTTGCTGACGCGGTGCCGCGTATCAATGCTGTGAAGCGGTCGGCGTGCATTGAAGGTGCACGGATGGCCTTCGCTCGAGTTAAGACATTCTGGGGGAAGATGAAGGCCATCGATATTGCGACGAAGAGTCCACCCGAAGGCAAGGACCGTCCGGAACCGGAGCATTATTTTGGAGACGTCCTAGAGGCCGCCCGCTTGATAGAGGGTCAGTGCTCAAAAGAGATAAAATTCGAGTGATGTGTACAAGGGTTGTAACAGACAACTTTATAGTTAATCTATTTTTTGCTCAAAAGCTTGTATTCCTCCTGTGCGGCCGTTTTAATGTAATTTGAAAGTTTTCCAGTCGTCGGCTTCAGCCCCCTCGTAGGAAATACGGGGGTGTTCGGAAAAGCATTGAATCACTCTTTATATAACGTCTTGGTCCATAAAGGAGGTGATAATGCGGCGAACCAGGCAATCGGACTATAGGGCGTTAACACTTTCACTTAGCCATAGGAGTTTTATGGTGGGGCTACGACATAGCCCCTGGTATGTATGCGGCGTATCGTAATATTGTGCCTTACATGTTTTGATCTGAAAAAGATCCTTCTGTGACATGGAGAATCGCTGAAGATTCGAATAAGTCGTCAAGTGGTTGACCAGCTCTCGCCACATCATGACAGTCAGTTTTCGGCTTTCTCTACTGAGGTGCTCATCCGGTCAAAGCCAGTGCACAATCGCAGTAGTTCTCCCTTTACTACCCTAGCCGATAGAGCGGAACGTAGGGTAGCAATCACAGGAGCCGGGCAACCCAACTATTGACCAAAGACAATGATTCGGAGCTGATGCATATAAGGCCAAACTTGCGACACCAAAGTACGCTATAGAGCTGTTCGGGCTTTTATTGGCGGCTCATTTGTTCCCATACCGAGCCCCTGGCAAGTTATGCCGAGGTGCGTCTTGTAACACCGCCGTTACGGCCGTACTCATTGCAAAAAGAGTATAGAAGATTTAGTTCGGATGAAGTTTACTGGGAGTGGAGCAATAAGCCAATGATAAATTCATATATATAAAAAGAAAAGAAAAACCACAACCCGACTATTTGACATGCTCAGGGTCGGGAACGGAGGAAAAAGGCATAGTACAGGCTCAAAATAAAGAGTGCGGTCTACAAAAAGATGTTTTGGACCTCCTGTTGCACGTCTGCACCGCCCGTCCTCTGGGAGGGGAGTCCTTAACTGAAGTAACCCCTTAGGTGAGTGTGTGGATCCGAACTCCGACAGAGTCCGTTGTATATGCAGGTCGGTCACCTGTTTATAATAAAGAAAAATAAAGAAAATGGATAAAAAAGCGTTACGGGAATGCTTGCAGGGTTGTCCGTATTGTGCTTCCGCCGATACCCATGGTATCTTGAGCGCGTAGTGATGTACGTGATGTAGGGCGAAACCCTATGTGGACGATCTTTCACGCTTGGAGAGAATCCCTACGACGAACACGAAGAACGGGCGGAAGAACACGAGGGAAAACACGAGGAGAACGAGAGAGAGATCACTCAACCGACAAGAAAACGATCACACAAGTGCTAGATTATCAAACACATAGAGTGGCACACGATTCAAGGACAACAAAGGGTAGGATACAAGGGTAGCCGTTCTTCTCCATGAGGAGGTCTTGATGGGGTCCACCCTAGTAGGGGTCTTGAATCCGCTTGGGGATCTTCTCCGAGAGGTCCCGATCTCAAGGAGAAGTAGCCAAGTGGATGAGCAAAGGCTCTCACACCAAATATGAGCAAATCCAAAGCTAACCCTAGAAAGGATGAGGGAAGGTCTATTTATAGTCTAGGACCTCCAAGGGGTAAGTTGGGGCGAAACGAGTACATGGGCCTCGGCCCGTCACGCTGCACACAGGCAGGGGCGGTAGTACTGTTGCTTCATGGCGGTAGTACCGCTTTCATGGTAGTACTGCCAGGGCGGTAGTACGCTTTCAATGATAGTACCGCTTATCTTGAGCGGTAGTACCGCCCGACGCTCGCTCGATTCTGGAGTGTGTCGGGTTTTGCGGAAGTAGGCGGATGGAGAGCGGTAGTACCGCTTGGCTCGGCTCAGCCGGTAGTACCGCTTGGCTCGAGCGGTAGTACCGCCCCTCTGGACTCTGCAGCTCCTTCTCTTGCTCTTGGTGTCCATCTTGGGCTGCAGCTTCTCCTAGGTTGGTTCCTTGGTACCTAAGCATGCACAACATTCCAGATTGAGGTAGTAGCCATGTCTCGAGAGGGTCATATGATATTTCACTAAGGAGAGAAGTCACCTCGGTCTCGAGAGCTCGAGCTCGTGCTCTCGTCATGGGTCCTTTGGAGCTTGGTGAGGCGACGGAAGGTCCATGGGGATGATCAAGGATGCTCCGCATCATCTCCCTCCCTTGGGAGAGATCCGACCTCGGATCAAAAGCTTCATCTCCATGGAAAGGTGCGAGGTCCTTGACGTTGAAGATGTCGCCACGCTGTACTTGTCTCGAGGTATGTCGATCTTGTAAGCGTTGTCGCTAGAAGCGTGCTAGTACCTTGAAAGGTCCATCGGCTCGAGGGAGAAGTTTGACTTGCGCTCTTTGGGGAAGCGGTCCTTGCGAAGGTGTAGCCATACTAGATCACCAATGTTGAAGACGATGGGTTGCTTGTTGGCGTTGAGCTTGTTTGCTTGGCGTTGTACTTGGCGCCGATGGTGTGCCTTGTTTCTTCGTGCATCTTCTTGATGTACCTTGCTCGCTCACTTGCATCCATGTTGGTGCGCTCTTGGAGAGGAAGTGGTAGAATGTCCAATGGGGACAACGGGTTGAAACCGAGAGCGACCTCAAGGGGACTTGCCGGTAGTTGAATGTCTTGCACGATTGTAGGCGATTTCGGCGATGGGTAGACATGCTTCCCACTCCTTGATGTTCTTCTTGATCAAGACACGAAGTAGAGTGGATAGTGTGCGGTTCGTCACCTCCGTTTGGCCGTCGGTTTGAGGATGGTATGCCGAGGAGAACAAGAGCTTGATTCCGAGCTTGGCACATAGGGTCTTCCAAAAGTAACTCAAGAACTTGACGTCACGATCGGAGACGATTGTCTTTGGTACGCCATGGAGTCGCAAGATTTCCTACAAAAGAGATTTGCAACATGTGAAGCATCGTCTATCTTGTTGCAAGGAATGAAATGTGCCATTTTAGAAAATCTATCCACAACAACAAAGACGGAATCCTTGCCATTTTGAGTCCTAGGCAAACCAAGTACAAAATCCATACTAATGTCTTCCCATGGTTGATATGGAATAGGAAGAGGCATGTAAAGACCATGAGATTGAGCTTTAGACTTAGCTTTGCGACATGTGTAGCATCGGTTGGTGAAGCGTGAGACGTCATGAACATCTTGGGCCAAAAGTAGTTGTTGGAGAGTGCGGCGAATGTCTTGTCGCGTCCAAAGTGTCCCATGAGGCCGCCTCCATGAGCCTCTTGCAAAAGGAGCAAACGAAGAGAAGACTCGGGAATGCAAAGTTTGTTAGCTCTCATAAGGTAACCATCCTTGATGTAATATTGTTCCCAAGACGTATGCGTCAAACACTTAGCATAAGGAGAAGCAAAAGATGGATCATGCTCATACAAGTCTTTTATATGCTCAAAACCAATAACATTCAACTCAAGTTGAGTGACAAGCATGTTTATGCGTGAAAGCGCGTCGGCAACTACATTTTCTTTACCCTTAATGTACTTGATCACATAAGGAAAAGATTCAATGAATTCACTCCATTTGGCATGGCGCTTGTTCAATTTTGATAGAGGCAAAGGTGTCCCGATGTTTCGATGAGATGTCCTCATCAAATTTAGTTTGACCTTTGAGGTACTTAAGCGTTTCATGATCGGTATGGATGACAAACTCATGCGGTCTAAGCTAATGTTCCCAAACATGTAGCACACGCACTAAAGCATACAATTCTTTGTCATATATGGGATAATTAAGTTGAGCACCGGAGAGTTTTTCACTAAAATAAGCAATGGCTCGTTTTTCTTGCATCAAAACTCCGCCAATCCGGTACCACTTGCATCACAATGAACCTCAAAAGTTTTGTCAAAATTGGGCAAAGCAAGAATCGGAGCATGAGTAAGCAAAGACTTGAGCTCATCAAAAGCGGTTGATTGCAAAGTTCCCCAAACAAAGGGAGTATTCTTCTTGCTCAAAGCATGCAAAGGAGCGCAATTGTGCTAAAATCTTTCACAAAGCGACGATAGAAACCCATAAGACCAAGAAAACTTCGCACTTGTTGCAAATTGGTGGGTTGGGGCCAAGTTTTGATTGCTTCAATTTTAGATTCATCAACATGGACACCCTTTGAGGAAACAACAAAACCCAAGAAAACCACTTTGTCGACTCCAAAAGTGCATTTTTTCAAGTTTGCATAAAGGCTTTCCTCATAAGAGTTTGCAACACAGATTTTACATGATTGATGTGCTCTTTCATGGTTTTGCTAAACACAAGAATATCATCAAAGTAAACCACAACAAAGACTCCAATATAAGGACGAAGCACATGATGCATAAGACGCACAAAAGTACCGGGAGCTTCCGAAAGACCCATAGGCATCACTAACCACTCATATAAACCAAATTTGGTTTTGAAAGCAGTTTTCCATTCATCACCCTCTTGTATGCGTATTTGATAATAGCCACTTTTAAGATCAATTTTTGAGAAAAAGTTGGCTCCACTAAGTTCATCAAGCATGTCATCTAAGCGAGGAATGGGATGCCTATATCGAACGGTAATAGCATTGATAGGTCTACAATCGGAACACAAGCGGAAACTTCCATCGGGCTTAGGCACAAGAATAACCGAACGGCACAAGGGCTTAGGCTTTCACGTACATGACCGTTGTCGATGAGTTGTTGTACTTGCCGCTGAATCTCCTTGGTTTCTTCCGGATTGACTCGGTATGGAGCTTTGTTTGGTAGCGGCGCCCGGGATGAGGTCGATTCGATGCTCAATGCCTCAAGAGGAGGTAGACCCGAGGTAGCTCATCGGGAAAACATCTTGAAATTCCTGCAAAGAGATTGAAACACCAAAGGTAGCTCGTGAATGGTGTTAGTTTTGGTTCTCCATCCTTGCACACAAGGACAAAGTGCATCACACTCGATGGGTGCTCACACACTTCTCTCATCTCACTTTTGGTGGCAAATAGAATGAGGTTTTTTCTCTAGGCTAAGAGTCTCTCAAATTTGGCTTGTGGCTCTCACTCACTTTTGGGTGGATCACTTTCTCACTCTTTTCTCTATGATGTGTGGCTTGCTTGTCGGCTATCACTTGACTAGGAGACATAGGTCGAGCACATACTCCTTCCCTTTCATCTTGAAGCTATAGTGATTGGTTCGCCCATTGTGGATGACACCACGGTCGAATTGCCATGGTCGACCAAGAAGGAGGTGGCAAACGGTCATTGGGACCACATCACACTCCAAAGTGTCTTCATAAGCACCAATTTTGAAGGAGACTTGGACCGTATGCTCGACTCAGATAGTGCCGAGTCACTTAGCCATTGAACCTTGTAGGGGTGTGGGTGCTTCCTCTTGACCAATTGTAGCTTGGAGCATAGTTCTTCACTTGCCAAGTTGTGGCAACTACCTCCATCGATGATGACCTTGATGGACCGTCCATTGATGCCGGCTTTTGTGTGGAAGATGTGGCATCGTTGGTCTTCTTCTTGTTGATGTTGAAGAGTCAAGACCTTGGAGACAACGAGAGCGGGGCTCGAATCCTCATCACAAAAGACTTGATCATCTTCATCTTCATTCACTTGCGGTGCATGGCCACTTGCTCAAGGGCTTCCATTTCCTCTTCACTCATAGAGTCATATGTGCCATCGTCGTTGAGGATCATGGTGCGCTTGTTGGTGCATTCATATGACTTGTGGCCTCGGCCGCCGCAAGTGAAACACTTGAAGGAGCTTGTCTTGATGGTCTCATCGGTCGAAGTAGAGGATGAAGCACGCGGCTTGAGGTTGCTTGTAGTAGGAGGAGGACGACTTGAACTTGTCGATGTCTTCTTGTAACTTGACTTGTCGTCGTTTCTTGAAGGAAGCTTGGTTGGTGTAGATGTTGGAGGAGTCGTTGAAGCTTGGTTGTTGGAGAAGCCAGAGGTCTTGGATGAGTACTTGGCATTTGAAGTCATCTTGTACTTGGCGTTCCGCCTTTGTAGCTTGATGTACGAGCTCAATGAGGGTTGAGTATGGTTGGAAGTCGGCGATCTTCTTGATGGGATGATTGAGTCCATTCAAGAAACGTGCCATAGTTTGCTCATCATCTTCCTTGACATTGGCTCGAATCATGGCTATCTCCATCTCCTTGTAGTATTCTTCAACGCTCTTTGTTCCTTGCTTGAGTAGTTGGAGTTTCTTGAAGAGGTCGCGGTTGTAGTAGGTTGGCACAAAACGTGCTCGCATGACATCCTTCATTTGAGCCCAAGTGGTGATTGGGGTTCACCTCTTGCTTGTCGTCAGCTCAATGATTTGTTCCCACCATATGAGCACATAATCTTGGAACTCAAGTGATGCCATAGCGATTTTCTTCGCTTCATCGTAGTTGTGCAAGCGGAAGATTTTGTCAACCTTCAATGCCCATGAGAGGTAGTCTTCGGGGTCATTGCTTCCATTGAACTTTGGCATGGTGAATTTTAGCTTGCCGTAGCGTTGCTCTTCATTGTGTTGTTGGCGATGTTGATGATGACGTCCTTGACGTGGAATGTACTCGTCTTCATGTTGCTCTTGGCGCGGAGGAAGACCATGATCAACTTGCTCTTGTTGAACTTGATGTTGAGGTGGAGCTTGACGAGCTTGTGGAGGAGCTTGAGGAACTTGATGTTGTACATGAGGTTGGTAGTTCCTCTCTTGGATTTCTTCTCGAAGGGCTTCCTCTTGATTGCGCCGTTCGCGATTGCGGTTGGCGAAGGCTCGACTTGATTCTTGAAGGGCACGTTGCGCCTCAAGAGCTTGCGCTTCACGTTGTTGTTGTTGAAGACGTTGAGCCTTGGCGTCTTGTTCGTCTTGGTGACGACGAGCTCTTTCTTCCTCTTGTTGGCTTATTTAAGACGTTGTCGTTCTTGGGCTTGAGCAAAAGCCTCTTGGTTTGATTGAGGACGAGGAACTTGATCATCAACTTGCTCTTGTGAATGCTTGTCATGTAGCGGGTTGCGAGATGCATGACGGTCTTGGCGCGCGGCTCGTCGAAGAGTGTTCGATGACGGTGTACTTGAGTCGTAGAATGTGTCGTCGGAATGTCGACTCGAGCGGCTCCGTCTTGATGATGAAGAAGTGGGATGATGCCGTTTTCTCATCAACGCGCGGATCTCGTCCATTCTTGCATCATTCTCTTCCTTGTGAGCCTCGAACTTGTTGTCGAAGTAGTCTCTTGTACGTTGCTCGGAGAGTCGCAAGTCGGTGGCGAGGTTGTCGATGCGGTCGCTCATTGCTTGTTGTTCTTGGTGCAACGCTCACAGCACCAAAGAGGTGGCTCTTTGTGACGATGAGGACATGTCGCCGTCTTGCTCGATGAAGAGTGGGTTGGTAGAAGAACTTGGCCTATCCATCATTCCAAACAAGATGTGAGTGGTAGAACGGAAAAGAACTTATACCAATGTACCTTTGACCGATGTTGAAAATGAATCAAGTTCACTCAAATGCGGACAATGAAATAGCACTCTTGGTACCGATTCTTGTCGGTTCTCACACCTACACAAATAAAAGCTTATGGTGGAGCTCGGTTAGGATGGTGGCACAAAATTTGATGCAATTGTAAGTGAGACTCAATAAAGTTGAAAAAGATTCGCAAATTCGCAAATGTAACAAGTAGACCAAGCAAGTAGTGGTACACGGAAACACACATAAATAGATAAGTGGGATTGTGCAAACCAAAAGTGAGCCAAAATGTGGAAACCACGAGAATGCTCTTGTTGCACAATACTAGAAGTGCTAGATTATCAAACACATAGAGTGGCACGATTCAAGGACAACAAAGGGTAGGATACAAGGGTAGCCGTTCTTCTCCATGAGGAGGTCTTGATGAGGTCCACCCTAGGAGGGGTCTTGAATCCGCTTGGGGATCTTCTCCGTAGAGGTCCTGATCTCGAAGGAAGTATGAAGTGGATGAGCAAAGGCTCTCACACGAAATATGAGCAAATCCAAAGCTAACCCTAGAAAGGATGAGGGAAGGTCTATTTATAGTCTAGGACCTCCAAGGGGTAAGTTGAGGCGAAAGCAGTACATGGGCCTCGGCCGTCCTGCTACCGCAGAGCGGTAGTACGTTGCTTCATGGCGGTAATACCGCTTTCAGATAATCCGCTTTGTGGTGATAATCCGCTTTCAGATATACGCTTATCTTAATGATAATGCGCTCGGCGTCGTTCGATTCCTGGAGTGTGTGGGTTTTGCGGAAGTAGGCGGATGGAGCGGTAGTACCGCTTGCTCGGCTATGCTGTCGCTTGGCTCATGATACCGCTCCTCTGGACTCTGCAGCTCCTTCTCTTGCTCTTGGTGTCCATCTTGGGCTGCAGCTTCTCCTAGGTTGGTTCCTTGGTACCTAAGCATGCACAACATTCAGTTGAGGTAGTAGCCATGTCTCGAGAGGTCATATGATATTTCACTAAGGAGAGAAGTCACCTCGGTCTCGAGGCTCGAGCTCGTGCTCTCGTCATGGGTCCTTTGGAGCTTGGTGAATGACGGAAGGTCCATGGGGATGATCGAAGGATGCTCCGCATCGATCGCGATGTAATGTAAAACCTGCGTCATAGTGGGTGGGTGGCGGAAGCCGACTGCTAATTCCGCTCGATGGTGGTCGAGCGTCGGAAGAACGCCACGGCCCCGGTGTTGATTGCCGAGCCTTGCGTCGTCTTTATCGCAGTGGCCTTCTCCCTTGTATTCGGCATTAAGCTTGCGCACCTTGAAGACAACAGTTTCATTGGTATGATTAGCTGACTTATCGGTGGCCGTGAATCGACAAGGTCGGTCAATATCTTATCAAAGCGGATGGTGTCCTGTTTGGCCTTAAATAGCTTCTTAGTTGGCGGGTTTGGATTTGAAATCCGGCGTTGACATGTATCATGCAATCTTCGTTGTTGCTGCGATTGTTATGCTTGTTTGGTATGGCTTCGTTCGTCTCAGATTTGAACTCGGGTCGTTGGCGTTGTTGCTTTTTGACGAGCAGGTTGTCTTCTCCGCACAAAGTGAGTCATTAAATGGTAAGGGCTGTCATGGATTAGGTCCTTCTGGCGAGGTGCGTGCTAGCCATTCATCCGGACGCTATGTTTGAAGGCGCGAGGGCTTAGCGTCGGACAATCGGCGATTGGTTCTTTTGACTAGGAACCTAGTCGAGTTCCCAGCTGACTTGCCGGTTGTTGTCTAATATGACTTAAGTCTCGGCATCGACATCGAATCATATGTTCCTTGGAGTTGTCACGAAGCATCTTCAAGTCTTCTAACTACTAATAGAATTTTACGGCATTTGTTTAGCATCGTCTTGGCCCCATAAGCTGAGAGCGATATTTAATGGCATGAAGTGCGTCTCCCAGGCGGTGGATATGGAGGGTAATCCTCAATCCATACTACGAGTTGTTGTTCCATCGTATGATTCGATGTTGATGGGTTTAACCCGTCAAATTCATGCTCCATTACCTCGTTGGTGAAGCAAGAGGGTGTCGGCTCCTCTATGTTGGGCCACACTTGAAGCACCTCCGTGGACTCCGCTTCACGGTTTTGGACCGAGCATGCTGGGTCTATTGTGTCCGAATAGATAGGTTATTTTGGCGGGGCATGTCTCGTGATCATGCATGCGATTTTGGTGTGTCTGTTCTACCTCAGGGTCTTGTTGGATGTCGAGTGTTTCCCCGACTTCTTTATTCTTGCTTGGGCGGCTGGATGGGTTGGTATGGTGCTCTGCTGGTCTGCTTTGCTTTGCGGACGAGCGTGGTTGGCCTACGCATTCGATGGTGGTGTGGCTCCAAAGCTTTGCCATCGTGTTGAGGAGCCACCTACTATTGCGGTGGCTTTTATGCAGGATGCTAAGGCCGTATTCTTGGCGCGGGACCTCGGTCCATCTATCGTTGAGCAAATCTTGGCTCACTTGAAGCTGCGATTGCTTCCTCCTTAGGCTCCTTGCGGTGGCTATGGCGGCGTTTAAAACTCTGTTCTAGAGGTTCCTCGGGCATGATGAATTCCTCGTTCGAGAGCTCTCTTCTTCCTCGGAGAGTGGAAGATAATTACTATCCTCAGAGTCTCCGTATGTGGCCTGTTCATTAGGGCTATCCTGCCTTTCACAGTCCTCTGTTGGATCTGTCTCACGGGTCTTGTTGTCGGAGTATTATCACCTTGATGCTAGTATTGTTTTCTCTTGAGTGGCGTGGTGAGAGTGGCCGGCGAGCGCTATGTGTCGAGTGTGTACCAGGAAGCTTATCCTCGTGGATCCTCCTTGTCATCGTCGAGATCGTAGTTGGGTGTGTCTACCATACACACGTCATACCGAAGTGAGTGCCCGTGTCTAGCAAATAGTAAGCTCTGGCTTTGCCCCTCATCGTCATCCAGACCGTCAATGTCTTTGGAGCAGGGGTCAGGCGTGTTGGTTGGGTCTTCGACGGTGTCTATGAAGTGGTTGGCGGGTAGGAAGCAAAATTCTCCATCATCCGCCGAAAGGTCGAACCGAACATAGTTCGGTGATGAGCCGTCTGCCAGGGATAGGTTTTTTAGTGAGTTTAGTAGGTCGCTCATGGGCGAGTGTTGGAAGATATCCACGGCGCTGAACTTGAAGGTCGATAGCCGATCGAGTTCGGTATCCACGGGCTCACAGGGTTCGGAACTCGATACCGGAGACAAGTCTGGGGTTCCGTTGATGCAAGTATCATACGAAGTGGAATCTGCATGCGGCTTCAACACTGCCAATTGGTAACCCCCGTGATGGGGTTGAGTTTCCCATCTTCGGACGACTTGATCTTCTCCGGATCTAAGGCGGAGTTATTCGAGCTATCTCCTGGATGCGGCCGATACGAGCTTTAAGCCATGTTCGCCAGGCGATGGAAGCGATTGCGCGGTCTCGAATCCGTCGAAGCTCAAGTCTCGGGGATGTCCGTGATGTAGTTCGGCTTCGAATCGACACGATGGCGAGCGTAGCTATCGATCTGCTCCGGATGGCGGCGATTTGGCCTGATGCGAAGCCACGAATACAAAGATCTGTCGGGAGGAAGGTTTCTCCTGGATCATGTTCTGAGACGATCGAAAGGGCCATCAAACCTTTAATCGGCAGCGCATGGAACTCTCAATGAAAGCACCAATGTTGGTGTCAAAACCGGTGGATCTCGGGTGGGGTCCGATGCGTCTAGG